>VYXB01003348.1:171570-356000 GCA_013397135.1 Pachyramphus minor | reverse complement strand
AGAAAAGAAAAGAAAAGAAAAGAAAAGAAAAGAAAAGAAAAGAAAAGAAAAGAAAAGAAAAGAAAAGAAAAGAAAAGAAAAGAAAAGAAAAGAAAAGAGAGAGAAAGAAAGTTAGTTGTTTGGATTTTGGCAGAGGGTAATGCTTAATAATAATAATTAATAATAATTAATAATTAATAATTTAATATTCCCAAATAATATGATGTCTGGTGGTGATGGGAACCACTGTTCCCAAGGGTCCTTGCATCACTATCTTCATCTGAATCAAGAAAGATATCCCAAACCAGAAACGTCTTGTCCAGAAACCTCTTGGACCATGCCAGTAAGACTTCCACTGTTATAACTAATGAATAAACTTGAATTTCATAAATGTATCTCACTTTTTACTTAAGTCCGATAATCCTGCCACAACAGCACAGAATATTCCAATAAAGTTTTTATTGGAAAATAGCATAAAGACTTTGGTATTTCTACAGAAATTTCATCTTCTGATGAAAGGAAGGACCATTTTTTTTCCACAATTAGTTCATATTGACCTGTCCATATTCAACCTTTAATGACCTAAAATAACAGGATTTTTCTCAGTCATATACAGCTAGTAAATTATACAGAAGGAGTGTTGTTGTTAGAATCCGAGTTCAAGAAGTACTTTTGTTGGGAAATGCACTTTTACAAAAGATATCTTGGTCTCCTTTATTCAAACGTTTCTTGAAAAAGGTACTGAATTTTCATAATACATCACTTTCATTTTTTAAAAAATTTCATTTTGAAAAATGAAATTATGAAGTCCCTTAAGTGAGTTTTCATTAGAAAATATAGGGTAGTTGTTTATAGAGTTTATGACATTGTATCAAAGCAAAAATTCTCTGTAGTCAGCTTTGTAAGACCATCAAACTTTGGGACTAATTCAAGAATGAAAAGAAGGATACTCTCTCAAATTCCTTGACCAATTTTCTAAAGAATCATAATGATCTATTGAGGCTCTAAAATGAATGAGAAAGAAGAGATTTGAGTAGTCTTCTTCAATTGATTACCCACTTAGTAAGCCTTCACAAGCATTTTATGAGCATTTCTTTAATATAACATAAATATATTTCTAGCACTGTTTTATTTCTAGATTTGCTTTAATGACTATTAAATTTTCATAAATCAGTAATTTCAAATATCATATATTTCTGCTAGAATATGATAGTGATTTTTTAATTCATGTTTTAGGATCATCTTGTGCATCACTGTTGTTTATCTTTGCTATCAGAATCTATGCATTTGCCAGTGTCCTTTATTACACGGATGTAATTTCACACAGATTTTCTCATTACTAGAAAAATGTTTTCCTTGAGTCAACTTTGCACTTAAATTAAACATTGTGTATTTCATTCTAATTTTATAATTTCATGGCTAGCTTTTGCATATGATTTTTTACAGAAATTAAGGATTATTATAATTATTATTATTTGGCCTTCAGCTTTCTGTGTTTTACTTGAACTTTTTGATTCGCTTGGAAGGGAGTGTGAGCAGGGTGAGAAATCTTTACATGAAGCCAGTTTTAGTACAGAAGTATAACAGAGGTGCCATTTCCATCCCAAGTTATTCCCATATATAGGATTTGTGTTCAATTTTCTGGAGTGCTTATTCTCTGTATTGAAAGAAAGCAATTGCAGTCACCTGACCACACATGTTAAAGATGTTTGTGCCTTTGAATGAGAGATGAAAGCTTGTGATTTCAAACACATAAAAGCATTCAATGTGGGCACACTTGAAGATTTGCCAGCATGGTATTATTTGTACTGTTCAGGCTGGTGTACAAGAGCATCATTACAAAACAAAACAAACCCAGAAGAACCCAACCCATCTCCTAAACCTACCTATTTGATCATCTTAAGAGCATAGTCTTGCAAAACCCACAGAAGAATACTGGGATGGAAGGGCTGCATTTTGCATTCTGGAAGGTTATATCTTGCTGCTTCCCCTGCAGCAAAACCAAAAAATGACGGGAAAGGGGACCCACAAAATTATCTTTGTGCTTAGCAAGCACCATGGAAAACACTAATGAGTTTTTTATCTCCGGTTACCCATTTCAGCCGATCACCAAGGCCCACTGCAGGCCATTGTGGTCACAAGGAATGCTCCAAAATACCTGTGGACACTTCACTGCAGATAAAATGTCATGAAAATACCTTTTTTTCCTGTCTTGGTCACAACAAGATCTACATAAGGCTGGGTTATGGTTTATTTGTTAAACCAAAATTCTACTCAATAATAAATGTCCACCGTGCCTTTAGAGTAAGTTATCATCAGGCATCTCAACAGAGTCCATTGAACACAAATCCAAAGCCCTTTGATCCAATACTGCTCTAGATTTGAGGTATTTTTATTCAAGCTTAACACTGACTTCTGCAAACACAAATTTTTTTACTAAACTTATTGCTGCCTATTAACCTTCATTTTTTGCACATTTATGTCTTCTTCTGGAAATCTAGAAAAAAGACATTTTTAATATATTTACAGCCCTTCTCCTATCCATTTTCTAGACTCTTCCTACCTTACTGGCCCATGAGCTTCTTCCCTTTTACTATAAATAAATAAAGATTATGAAATATTTTTAGGATAATTATTTGACCATTAAAGCACAGACCAAGGATCTGACATGCCCACCATTCTCTGTTCTTCTTTTCCTTCATTCTCTTGACCACTTCCTCATCTTGTCCATCCATCATATTTCAGCATAAATGTATCTCTTTTCCTTCTGATGCACTCTCACCTCTGTTTCCCAGAAGATTCCCCCAGTGAGCAGCTTTCACCTCTCCTCCCTTGCTGTCTTTTCATGGCTTCTGTTTTCTCCAAGCTTTTAGGATCTTATATCCTCCTAAGACACCACTTATGCACCTTGTGCCCTTTACTACTCTCAGTCCTTGAAAACTCCTTCTTCTTCCTCTGAATTGAACTAGAAAATAGGAAAAACCTAAAGAAGTTGTTCCTGCCTCTTCTTTGCATCCCTGAGGTGGAGGATGCTGAGAGAAAGTGGATAAAAGAGAGGACTGCACAAAAGAAAGGCAGATCACCTTAGAAGGAGTAGCCTGGAAGGCCAGAGGTCCTGTTCTGAACTTTCAGATGAGAAGAAAGGAAGAATGAAGGTAACTTTTACTGCCTCCATTTGGGGAAGAGAATGGACGTCACTTGTCACCATGGCTCACCAGCCCCGCTTTATCTCTTTGAATGCCACTAAAATCCAAATAAACAAAAGCTGTTACATATTCTAACTTCTTCTGATCAAGAGGATTGATCTTTCATAGCACGTACATGCTAGTCCCTGGAGCACTTAACACATTTAATTTCAGACTATGCAATACTCAGGCACAATTATCTTTTATGTGAAAGAAAAATTCGCAAGCTCTGTCTATATTATCAATTATTAAACGCAGACAATTAGAAGCACATTTAGCAGATCCTGCATGCATCCATTTCCTAGTCCCTGTATACCTGTTTCTACCCAAGGAGGAAAAAAGCTCTGAATTCGAACCTCCATTAAAAGGACACCCTGCCTTTAGCATTTTCTTAACCTCTAATTGCAATGTCATCCACCATAACCCTTCAATATAAATTTTTAAGGCATTTTTCCTTCCCTTTCTAATTACATTTCAGGAAACTTGGGAGAGGAAAGACTTCTGAATGTATCTTCAAAAAAAAAAGCCATAATAGCTTTAAATTGAGTAATGGAAAAATTGAGCTAGAGAAAAAAAGCCAAAAATCATGTAATCCTAGAATGCTTTGGATTGGAATACATCTAGTTCCAACTCCCCTATTCTGAGCACAGACACCTTCCAGTAGACCAGGTTGCTCCAAGCAAGAGATGAAAAGATCATAAAAAATGAAATTCAGCTTATGTGTTTTCTGCTTGCGTGGGAGGTCTTCCTTGCTTTGGCTAACAGATGGCAAAAGAAAATAAATAAGAAAAGTATCTCTAGCTATAAAACCTGTTGACCCATGGAAAGGTTTGTCTATGGCTTCTCAAAAGGACAGAGTCCTGTGATAAGTAAAATTAGCAAAGAAAAATTGAGAAAATGTATTGCAAAAAGAAGCCAATTGGGACTCTAAGAAGAGTTCCCTGTTGTTGTGTTTGAATGAGGATGGGCCAGAAAATGACCAAAATGAGTGAGGTTGAAGAAATTTAAATAATTACCAGGATAAAAAGTCTGCACAGCTTTGTCTCTAAATGAGCTGGGGAAACAGGCTAGCCACTGTTTTCTGGATATCTCTTGTTTGGAAATGTTTTCTTTTCCTAAGATCATACTTGCAATCAAAGGAAACCGAAAATCACCAAGGTCTTGGTATAATTAGAATTCTACATTAAAACTAGCTAAATGTAACAGGTAAAAAACATCTAGTTACCATGGGAAAGACAAAGAGATTCTGATGCTGAGAGGAGATAGTGATCTGGAGGATTTTCCAGGTTCTTTGAAGGGAAGTTCCAATGAGGTGCAAGTACTGCCTCAACTTTCAACCCTTCAGTTTGCTTTCCACTTATCTCCAAATGCTTCTGTTCCTTTAAAGGGCTAATAGATAATGCTTTATTTGGAAAACTAATACTTTATTTCTGCACCACTGCAAGCATGCTCTCACATTTTACTAAAAGGAAACTGCTGTACAGTCCAACTACCCCTGCTGGTCCTACTCAGGTGGTCAACTCTTATGCAACTTTAGAGCAGCTGACAAACACCAGTTACAAAAAGCAAAGTCTGAAGGTGGGATGCACATCACAGTGCATCCACTAAGACCTTGAGAAGGGGTTCAAGGCTAACTAGTTAATAAATGAGACTATGTGCATGCATTTCATTTAATACATATTATAAATGTTAAGGTGATTGTAAAAGAGGAAACAGATTCAGAAAATATTAGCAGCTAGTTTCTAGTGCCCCCTTCTGCTATTGGTGATGCTCCTTTTTTTCTATATATAATTAAGCCCATTGTGCACCTGAATTTGTTTTCATGCTGATCTGAATGTAATTTGGCTGGATTGTAATACAGCACATTAAGCCTGTTTGAAGATGAACGAGATGTAAATTGCCGAAATCTACACCTCAGTTGTTTTTTGGGTTTTTTTCTTCTCTTTGTTGCTTGTTTTGTTTGTTCAATTCTAATTTAGTTTTTCAGATGATGTGCACATGCAGAATGCCACCAAATCTTAATGATGAGTGGCTTGTGCTTAACCAGGTGCTTTACGACGTCTAAAGAAATAGCTTTGTATTTGCAGCTCTGAAACAAAACTCGCCTTTAATATAAAATATGGATTCAAGTACAGTGGGAAAGCAGCAAATGTTTAACAAACAGATTTATACTTCTGACAATCTTTTTGGAAAGTATTGGACTGAAACAAAATAATACACAATCCTGAGCCAAGTCAAACATTTTTATTTCTGTGTTCATTGAGTATGTACAAAGAATATTTGATGGGCATATGTGCTGGTTTTGGCTGGAGTAGAGTTAATTTTCTTTACAGTGGCTGGTATGGGACTATGTTTTGGATTTGTGCTGAACACAGGGTTGATAATATAGAGACGTTTTTGTTATTGCTGAGCAGGGCTTATACAGAGCCAAGGCTTTTCCTGCTCTTGGTGCTGCCACAACAACAAGGAATTTGGGGGTGCACAGGAGGCTGGGAGGAGACACAGTAAGGACAGGTGACCCAGACTGACTAAGGGGTTATTCCAAACCATAGGATGTCTCATGCTTGGTATATAAAGTAGGGGGAAGAAGAAAGAATGGGAGGACATTGCACATGATGGGACCCTGTTCTCCTGGAGATGGCTGAACACCCACATGCCCATGAGAATCAGTACATTAATTCCTTGTTTTGCTTTTCTTGTGTGTACAGCTTTTGCTTTCCCTATTAAACTGTCTTTGTCTGAACCCATGAGTGTTCCAGCTTTTAACCTTCCAATTCTCTTCCAAATCCCACTGGGGGAGGACTGAGTGAGGAAGTAGCTGCACGGAGCTTGACTGCTGGCTGGGGTTAAACTACTCCAGAATAGGCTCTGGACAGTCTAGATAACTGAACCAGTATGTTCTGGTTTTGGCAGGGGTAGAGTTAATTTTCTTCACAGTGGTTGGTACAGGACTGTGTTTTGGATTGGTGCTGAACACAGTGATGATAATATAGACATGCTTTTGTTATTGCTGATCAGGGTTTACACAGAACCAAGGCCCTTTCTGCTTTCTGCACTGCCATGCTGCAAAGGAAGATGGGGGTGTCTGGGAGCTTGGGAGGAGACTCGGCCAGGACAGGTGACCCAGGCTGACTAAAGGGATATTCCATTCCATGTAGTGTCATGATCAGTAAAGTGCAAGGAAGAATGAGGAAAGGGGGATGTTTGAAGTGATGGTGTTTGTCTTAACAAGACATCACATGTGACGAGGCCCTGCTCTCCAGGACATGACTGAACACCTGCCTGCCCATCAGAAGTAGTGAATTGATTCTTTATTTTTCTTTGCTTGTGTGCTCAGCTTTTGCTTTCCTATTAAACCATCTTCACCTCAACTCACAGGTTTTCTCCTATTTACCTTTCTGATTCTCTCCCCAGTTCTGCTGGTGAGGGAGTGAGAGAGTGGCTGTGTGGGATTTGGTTGCTGGTTGGGGTGAAACCACAACACCTTATAAACATATAAATCTGCTGACTTCAACACACCTCTGTTTTCAGAAAACTATTCAACTCAGCTGCTATACCATAGCAGGCATGTGAAAATTCTTCCTGACTTGTTGGGAAAATCTGTGTGTGCTTGTAAAGCACTTGCACACTAAAACTATGGAATTAAATAAGAAAACTTATCTTTTTTTTCAAGGGAACACAAAACTTTATTCCACCTTAGTTAAAAATGTGGCTTTTCTTTGATGCTTTTACTGTAGAGCTAGGATAGAGTTCAGCTAGAATTAAAGACCTTTAGATGTAGATGTCTACCTGTAGGTAGACAGTACACAGAAATTCACTCTGCCCTGCATTAAATATCTAGGCTTGATCAAGGTTCATAAGGAAAGGCTATCACTCCTGGTTGCAAATCTCTCAGCAGATCTCTATATATAACACATAAATGGATGCCTTGGATACAACATGACATTCAAAAAGAACTAAATATTTTTGCTTAAGGAGAAAAAAAGAGGAAAAAACCAAGTCCATCCTCGTTAATCAGCAAACTAGATCTGCAATGGGAATTTAGACATCTCACTCATATGTAGACTCCTATATACAAAATTCTTCATGGAAGCACCTTGATCTTGGTCTAAATCTCATACTGACTGTGCTGAATGGGTAATGTCTGTAGGAGGGAGTCTCAGAAGGAACTATCATCAGCTACATTACAATAATTAAACCCCAAACAAACAAAATCAAACAACAACTAAAAAAACCTTTATACATGTTATCAGGAAAATTCATTATGCAGTGTAGGGAGCCTAAAGAAATTAAAATTTTCAACTACTGTATTAGATTGTTAATATAGTTACAGGCCATGACTAAGGGTTTGAAGTCTGACTAATGCAGTTACGATAACTGTATTGTTTGCACAGCCCAGAAATGTTGAGTGAGAAATATAAGAGGGCCAGCACACGCTGCTGCAAGTGTCTGTAACTCACAGTAACTGCACTATTATTTTCACTTAAATGCAGACAACCCCTGAAGTGATGCACTAGAGAAGAGGTTCTTCCGTGAATCAGTAAGACTCTCAACAACCAGTTCATGCATTAAAAGAGACAGTTCACAACTTATGATAATATTTTTTTTCTGAGCTGGAAGGATGTGGGCCAGATGATCCAACACAGTAGCTGCATTTTTAATTTAGAATACCCATTTATCTGGACCAGAGTGGAAAACTTAAATACAAAAAGCCCTATGCTCTTCACTGAAACACATTCACACTTCATTAACGGAGCAGAAACCTTTGAGGACACAGAGTTAGGTAAATGCTCAGCTCCAGACAGAAGTCTGGGGTTTGTAAATAAATACTGAGACTTTTATTAAAGGTAGCAGGTACACAAAAATTCCTTTGTTCATTTGAGATTTCTCTCTTTATTCTGATCTGCAGTGCAGGAAATCTGGAAATAAATTATCCTGAGCATGATAGATGATGATCCATGGTAACCCCAGATTGTGCCTTTGTTGTCCATTCATGCTAAAAATACTGCACAGCAGAATTAATTTAGCTGGTTTGTTTGGTTTTGCTTTGTTGTTTGTATTTCTTTCTCCTTGAGAGAAGGCATCACCAGTTATAAGAGATTTCATATCTCTGCTTCTAAGATCTGAGGAACTTAGAGGAGTGATTTATACCTGGGAATTCAAAGCTAATGGAAAACTGCAGTGTTAAACCTGCTGACAGAGAGCATCAGCCTCCATATTGTTATTAAGTTATCAGGAAGTCCTTTAAATTTTCAACAGGATGTACTTTCTGACTGAGCATGTTGGTATAAGAAAGACAGATCCTAATGAATCAATCTCAGTGTTTCTTCCTTGCATGGCAAATGGTATAGATTTCTCTGTTGTGTTCACTTAACTGGCTGAGCTGATTGCATTTTGGGTTGATGAACTGAATCTTTCAAAGCATTTAAATTCAAGAGGTAATTAGGGAATTAGAGCTAAGATTTCCATGAAACTCAGAGCATGGGGACAGCATAGGTAGACAAAATAAATATTTCAGAAATTTTGCTAGTAAATCCTCACTATTATTTATTTTTGGGATTTTAGTTGATATTCTCTAAGACTGATGGTATCCAGGGGTAAATTAATCCTAAGAATGCCCCTCTGATTAAAACTGGAGCTCATTTTGTGTTAGTGGGAATAGAAGGGCCTTTCCCATTAATCATAGGATCACAGAATATCCTCGTTGAAAGGCATCCACAAGGATCATCCACTCCAGCTCCTGGCCTTGCAGAGTACCATCCCCAAGAGTCACACCATGTGCCTGAGAGTATCATCCAAATGCTTCTTGAGCAATGTCAGGCTTGGTGCTCTGACCACTTGGAGCCTGTTCTGGTCCTCAACAATCCTTTGGGTGAAGAACTTTTTCCTAATGTCCAACCTAAACCTCCCCTGACACAGACCATTTCCATGGGTCCTGTTGCTGGTCACCAGAGAGAAGAGATCAATGCCTGCTCCTCTGCTTCCCCTTGTGAGGAAGTCTTAGACTGCAATGAGGTTTTCCCTCAGTTTCCCTTTATTCCTGTCAATAGTATTTGTAAATTTGCAACCAGGAACATCTTGGAACGGAGACACTTAGATATGAAATCCGTGGTCTAAATAATCACTCTGGTAAAGAGAAAACCATTTTTTTAATATCCTCTTTGACCAAGGCTTCTGGCTTACCAGAGTTACCAAATAATTTTCTTTGTCAAGGGGGTTTTCTAGGACAAAGGTAGAGATGGAAGGATGGCAAAGGTTGCAGTCCTGTAACTTCTGCTGATAGACCTACTCTCTCTAGTGATAGTTTGAGGAACCTAGGAACCATTAAGACTCTACCAAGAGCATTTTGATCCACCAGTAGTCCTCGAGTTTCAAAGTTATAAGGAGAGTAGCTGTTTTTTTAACCCCTATTCATCTTATGTGTCATTTTAAAATCAGGCTGTTCACAGTCTGTGTTTTCAACAGCAGAATAAGACAGTTTATAACCAGCTGAACATAAGATTGTTGTGTGGTCCAGGGTCATTGGCCATCAGGTGTTTGGTAGAAAGTCCTCACAAAAATATTCATTTCAATTACAAGACAGCTTTCTCATACCATTAGGGCTAAAGTATAGAAGCCTATACAATTAGACTCTACTGTTGAAAAAAATCCAGGACACCACCACTGTTTTAAGTCCCTTAAGTACTGAAGGAAAAATTCTGCCTTATCCCAAATGTAGGTAAATCATAAGTATATAAGAAAGATATATGAACTACATGCCCAAAAACCTCCAGTATGACTAGTAACCATGGTTTATTCAGCTCAAATCTATTTCTGTCACGGGCCAACACCTTTCAAATAAAGATAATAAAACCAAAGTGCCCTCCAAACCTCTCATCTAAATTTGAAAAAAAAGATCAGATGTGTAGGATAAATACTGAGTCAATGCAGTGTCTCAGTTACAATAATCCAGTACTTCATTCACCTTTCTTTCAAGATGGTAACGAATCAAATACCCAAAAGCAGGGAAGGAACAGTTGGGGGGGGACACGAAAAATTTAAAGTATTCTAATAAATTTTGAAAAGGACAGTCAAGGTCACTTTGAATTTATGGAAAGATAACAGCAGAAAAGGAAAACAGTAAGGTCCAATGATAGCTAGGTGGACAAGAGGGCAGACATTTATGGTGTTGGTGATTGTAAGAAGGAAAGAAACTGTTATCTGTTGTATTAAAACCATAGAAAGAAAAACATTGCTACCACTGAAATATGACCACTATATTGTTTGATGGGATATTTTAAAAATACACTAAAATCTAATTACCTAGATTGTTCCAATATTTATTGTTTCTTCTTTTATTCTTTATAATCAGAGAAGCATTTTTGCTTCTTTTTGTACTTGTTCCACACTCATCACTGAGTTGCAGTGTAGGCTTTGACTTTTATTTTATTTTGCTAAATAACCACAGGTGATTCCCTCAAAACATTTCAATGGACAGAAGATGAAAAAGACCCCAGCATTTCAGACCAATATAGAAGCTAGTGGGGAGGCAGAGACCAGAGTAAGAAATTGAGACCTTTTTTAACACCAGAGTGCTTTGTTTGTTTCCTTTATAATAGAGAGAGATAAAAAGACATAAATGGACATCATATTTCCATGTGCATCAGGATGGAATGTGCAGAGCAGAGAAAGAGATAACACATTCCTGCTATGATAAGATGTGCAAACCACAGGACTTAACATCAGCTTTCAGTTTCAAAAGGCTTTTGATAAGGTTACACATCTAAGATAATTTCTTACAGGAAACACAGATATTCCAGGAGTTAAAGAAGTTTTTAAAACTCAGATAGAATCCACAGATGAAACTCTCTTTGGTTTTTGGCTGATATGGAAAAGGTGAAAATCAGCTGAAAGAGACAGAACCTGTTCCCACTTCATGTGACTAAATATCACTCTGATTAAATTCCCTGTGTACTTTATGTCTTTTCAATCTTGGCCACCAAATTTTGAAAAATATTAATTTAAAAAGCTACATGTGATTGCATATATTTCTAAAAAAGGTCTGGGCCTAGCACTTGAGTCTCACAATGCTGCAGGACTGGGGCAGAGAGGCTGGAAAGCTGCCCAGCAGAAAAGGACCTGGGGGTGCTGGTTGGACTGAACGTGAGCCAGAGTGTGTCCAGGTGGGCAAGAAGGCCAGTGGCATCCTGGACTGTACCAGCAATAGATGTGGCAGCAGGACCAGGGCAGGGATTCTCCACTTGTTCTCAGCACTGATGAGGCCACACCTCAAATTCTAGGTTCAGATTTGGGCCCCTCAAGACAAGAAAACTTGAGGTGCTGGAGCGTGTCCGGAGAAGGACAACAGAGATGGGGAAGGGTCTGGAGCACAAGTCCTGTAAGGAGCAGCTGTGGGAGCTGGGGGTGTTTAGCCTGAAGAAAAGGAGGCTCGGGAGACCTTATTGCTGTTTACAACCACCCAAAAGGAGGGAGTAACCAGGTGGGGGTCAGTCCCTTCTCCCAGTAACAAGCAACAGGACAAGAAGAAACATCCTCAAGTTGCACCAGAGGAGGTTTAGATTGGATATTAGGAAACAATCTTCACAGAAAATGTAGTCAGGTATTGGAAGAGGCTGCCCAGGGAAATAGTAGACTCACCAAGTCCAGAAGTGTTCAGAAAACATTTGGATGTGGTGCCAGGGGACATGGTTTAGTGATGACTTGGTAGTGCTGGGTTAGCAGTTGGACTCAATGATCTCAGAGGCCTTTTCCAACCTAAATAATTCTATGATTCTAAATTTTATCTCTGATGACTTTCTTGCCTAGCTGGAATTGGAATATTTCATTCCCTGAGTATATTGCAGGAAACAACTGAAAAAAACCCATTATGATTACAAGGACATTACTTAAAATTGTTTTAATAGAAAAATCACATCAATTTTCTGAAGAAAGGTTTGAAAAGAGAGAGGTGTACAACCAAATACTGCAAAGTCACTGTGCCCTGCGAACATCACAATTGTGTGTTTTTTCTTTTGGAAAGATTTTGCATATTTTTTTGTTGTCAAGGACAACTTGTGTAGGGTTGGTCTTATGCTTAAAGGTTTAGAATTGCAATTAAGAGATCAGGAATGAAGTTGTAAACTCAATGAAGGATACAAAATATGACTGAATAAACTAGGAGATATTTTCATTGTGTGGTGGATGACAAGGGCTAATTTGGATGCAGAAATCATAAAAATATGTTAGTATGATGCTAATATGCTAAATCACAGACAATAAACCTTAGTACAGAAACAGCTTCAAAGGACCTTTAAGACACAGGGAAGGACATTTCTCTCAAAGTTAATTCATTCCCCATGGCCACAGCTACTTGGATATGTGGCTTTTGTTTGGTTCAGAGCAAAGTGAGATTGAATATGGTTGGTGAAATGGGTGTTAGAATACAAGTAGTATAATATATGCTATAAGAAGTGGGCATTTCCAAATCTGGTAAAATAAATTATATTCATTTCTGGGGGATATTAAATTGAGAAAAATGTATCTTTTTTTTTTACAGTATATTCCTCAAAAGCATATTCCACCCCCTTAATAAAGGAAGCAAAACAAGCATAGACTCATAGAAATTAACAGAAGCTTGATGTTCCATGACGTATTTTTAATTTTGTTTAAAATCAAAACCACAAAAAGTGTCAAGGATATTAAAGGTGTTATTCTGACAGATGCAGTATTTTGGCTGTTTAGCATTCATGTAACTTTGTTAATATACATGTGACAGCTATAATTCCTTAAAAAAATCAAGGAAGAAACTCAGCCCCTGCAGATTTATTTCAATGTACATGTTAATTGTTTTCAAAACCATGTCAAATTCGGTTGTCTTATCAGTAAAGATTCATGAAAAAAATACTTTGCCTATTATCCTAAATACCAAATAAATTTCTAACATGAATAATAATTTTTTTTTCAGAAGTGATCCATTTTCTTTAGCAGACTGTATTTCAACAGGACAAGAAAATACACACCCATTGTTACAGAAAAGTGACACACCCAAATTCTGCCTCTTCTTGACCTTCCAAACCAGGGGAAAGAAGTGCCTCCTTCAGTCTGACTTATCTCTCAGGTGCAAGAGCTGCTGCTCTGCTGTAGTCAGCTACATTTTTATCACAGGCTTATCAAGTAGGTCGTTCTAATTTTGCACGTAAAATGATTTCACCTTCATGAATAGTGATGAGTCAAACAGGTTTAAAAAGATTCTGAACAGTTTGATTAGGAATGCTTCAACTGGTGGATCAAAGATAAATTTGATCAGCAGCTGAAACTGCCATTCTCAAGTCTGATTGATCCTGGAACTTGTTCGATTGCACCTCATGTTATGGTCACAGGGCTTTTTCATGTTAAAAATGCAGAAAAAAAAATTATAAAAAAATTCATTTAAATTTATCTGGCTTTGCTGGTAAGGTCTAATTTTGGTAACCTTCTTTAAAAATATAGAGGGAAAATTTATGGCTTGTCCAGCATCTTGCACTATGGAATTCCTTTGATTGAAGTATTAGAGTCCAATGATAGTATAGATATTCATAATAAGTTATTAAATGTATAATCCAATATGTCTACTGATACCAATATATTGCTTGATAATAGGAACAAAGAGCGTGTGTTAAAAAAAAATAAAAAATATGTATAAAGATGGAAAACTAGAGATCTGGAGAAAGAAAATAACACTTCTAAAGTTAGGAAAAGACTATAGATTATCCCAAAAAGCAAATGAGCGTATGGAGTGCTGGAATCTACATTGCTTCTTGGTTGCAGCTCTGCACTGCTCTGTCAAAGGCACCTCTGCAACAGGACACCCCAAACCAAGCTGCATGACCCCCACCCATGTGGGGTTACCAGCCCACGAACACGCAATCATTGGGTGCACAATGGAGATGGTCCCTCTGCTCCTGCACTCTCAGACTTAGTGAATTAATGAACATTCTTTAAAAAACAGTTAATTATGAAATACTGTATTTCACGTCCCGCCCAAACTTTGTATTTCCCCTTTTAAAAGCTTATTGCAAAGTATGTGGTAGAAAAGATTTGATTAAAATTTTTGTTCTCTTTACTGTGATACTTTTGTTTAAAAAAAAAAAGAACAGATTGGATAACAAATAGGTTATTCCCACTTTTCATGTAGACCCTGATTTTTAAAGATAAGTATAAATAGTTGTTAACTTGAGTCACCTTCAAATGTGACTGGGCAATTAAAAATGCCTTTGACAATATTCTTCACCCCAAACCCATGAAAGTAATTTAATTTGAGATTCAAGACTAATTAATCCCTCTGCTTCATTCTTTAACCTGTGCATAACCACTGAATAACACTTTTTTCTGCTTTCTGTCACTAAGCATAAAATTTCAGCTCGGTTTTCCAGCCATATCTTCCTGCTGAGATATAGTTCCAAAGGAAGTCCCTGGGAACAGTGATAATCCCTGGAATATCTTGTGTATGGGCTATCTGGTCTATTCCCACATTATTCTCATGCATGGTACAAGACGTAGCAAAACTTAAGATCCATTCCCAGCTTGTTTTTTGTGTGACCACGTTCCCACGGGGGGAAAAGGATGGGAACAGAATGCTATGGATGTAGACCATTGTCTAGCACTAGGTCTTGCTGCTGGGAGACTCCTGGGCACACAGACTTTACTGCAGATGCTGTGTGTGTGTCAGCCTGGAGAAATGCTGGTCCTGAACAAGCCCTATCCTATTACAGACAAATCAAGTGTTAATAGAAAAGAAACATTCTAAGATGCAATCCCTGTCTACTTTGCATCTGAAATAGCTGCCTCCATGCATGGTGCCTGTTTTCTATGAGTTGTGTCCATTAGTTTCTGGTGTAATGAGCTCAGGCAAGAAAACCTTACAGAAGCCAGACCCAGTAGTGCTTGCACATGGCAGTGCCTGCAGCGTGTGCTCCTCTCTTAGAACAAAAATCTCTGTCCTAGCAACATCTTATTCCTAGGACCATCCCCACAGCACAGGGAGCCATCTGCTTGCTGCTTTTTAACAGAGACCATGATCCAGTCATGCCTTACTGCTGTGAGGGCCTTCTGTCCAGATAGATCTATGAATTCTTTACATCCAGCCTCACCTATTAGTAATACCTTCTGTCATGGCCACTTTTATTTCAAACCCCACTGCAAGGAAGCAACAATCTGCTGAAGACCTCAAAATTTCTCTCTCATTGGCAGCTGTTCCTCAGATAATGTGCAGGTTGCTTTAATAAGCAAATTAGTGATTTATGATGGTATCCAGAATTGTCACAGTGATAACAACAAATAAATAATTAAAAGACATTTCAAGTAGGGCTCGGTGGATATTGATTGAATATTCATATTTTCTTAGCATTTGAAATAATTCTTTTTCTTTTTCACCATCAAGAAAATTTGTATCCATATGCCCCATCAACGAATCATAGAATCAACAAATCGTTTGAGTAGGAAGACACCTTAAAGACCAACTTGTTCCAACCTGGCTGATGTGGGCAGGGACACCTTTCCCTAGAAGAGGTTGCTCGAAGCAACCAGCCTCACAGTAAAGAATTTCTTCTTAATATCTAATCTAAACCTACTTTATTTCAGTTTAACCCCATCATCCCTCATCCTGTGCCCCCATGCCCCTATGTGGGCAAAACCCTCATCGTCTTGGTCTGTTTCATTGCACAAAGGTTGGAGGCATCACTCCCACTCATTCCTCAGCAGAGATGCCTCAAGTTTTTCTTCATGGTCCAACGCCCTGAGGGTCAAGTCTAGTTCAGGCTGCCAAGGCTGCTGATGTTCTTTATACAACTCTTTTCACATCAGAAAATAAGAGAGAATAAATAAAATCATTAATTGTGACCAACAGAAGCATCAACCCAGTCCATGTCCTACAAAGCTCTATATTGTCCTTGCTTCTTTCTCGCTGCCCTTTTCCCAGTCATAATTTATGATGAAAGGGAGTAGTTTTAGATTGGATATCAGAAATAAATTCTGCACCATGAGGGTGTTGAGGCAATGGAGCAGGTTGCTCAGAGAAGCTGTGGCTGCCCCATCCCTGGAAGAGTTCAAGGCCAGGCTGAATGGCGCTTGGAGTAACCTGGTCTGCTGGAAGTTATCTGTGCCCAGAACAGGATGGTTGTAACTAGCTGGTCTATAAGGTCCCATCTAACCCAAACATTTCTATGATTCTGTGAATTCCAGCTGGCAAAATTTCAAACCAGGAAATACAGAGCAACTACTGTTTCCCCATAACCCCATTCCTAGTGAAGAGTTCGACATGCATTTTGTATCCTTTGAGGAGAGCAATGTCCATGAGCAAACCTCCTGCTTCTGAGAAGACAATATGGTAACCAGCCTGTTATCCACAACATGAGACTGCCTGGTGTCTGAAATCTGGTGTAGTATGAACTCAATTCCATCGATTCAATTGCTGCAAGTCCAAGTAAAAGAATTTTTTGTGTCAGTCCTTTTGGATTCAGTAGAATTAATTCTACTTAAGTCTCTACTAAAAAACTTATATTTTTTTCTCAGAGCTGGCTCCAATTACCCTTCATGAACAGGATGAAGCAAAGTCTTTGAATTCTAGTTTGCTGAGCCAATGTTCATTCCTTTCTCCCTGGGCAGAAAACCATTTTATTGAAGCATTTTGTCTTTGTGAAGCAAGTGATACATGCTCTGTGACAGCGTGTCCTTCCCAGGTTGTGCAGTACTAATTAACACCGATTCTTAAAAAAAATATTTTGTTTCCTCTTATTCAACTATTAATTCAGATATAATATTGAGAGGGAAATGAAAATGAAAGATGTTTTATTTCTTCTCTTTTTCTATAGCAACATTCTAATTTATACAAATGAAGGCACAATTAAGCAGCCTGAAATTTAATTACAACCTGCATTTCATGTAAGCAAACACATTAAAACTGAGAATGCTAATCTTGAATGCAGAAATTGCCATAGTGCAACAGAAAAATATCCAAATGCAAGAAGCATAGAGTATGTTTTTGCCATTGTGACTTTGCACATGGCCGCAGAAGTGCAACGTAGGCAGATACTCTTTCTCATGTTGCTTGTTAGCAATAGGACATGATGAATATGGGCCATATTCTCAGCCGGTTTGTGTCATCACAGCTCCACTGATATTTGTTGGGATTACTCAGTTTACACCTACGAAGGGCCCACCAGTGAGTTTCGGTGATGCTTATTTACACTGACTGTGAATCAGATTTTATAGAGCCAGAAGCCCATAGAGTTTCTTTGTCAAATTAAAAAAAATAGGCATTAGTCTTCTTTTAAATTCTAGTTTTCTTAGTAAATTTTGCTATAAAAGCTCCAAATTATTCTTTACATTTAAGATCTGAATGCAAATAGCTTTCTTACTCATCTGCTACTGGTCAAGCAGATCAGATGGACAAGAGATGTATTACTTCCAATAATTTGTATTATTGAACACTTTATAAGTTAGTATTCCACCATCATCACTGTAATATTTGGATGCCTGACAGCAGAACATCAAATGATGTCACTAATATTGGTCGTGTGCAATTCGTTATCTCTCATCTTTTCTCTGGGGAGAAAACTGGGTTTTGTTTGCCTCTGTTTCATATCCACACAACTTCCTGGTACTACTAAAGGCAAAAGTTTTAAAAATTATTGGAAATCCCATATTGAAAGTGGGACATCAGCCATAAAGGAGTGTAAAAATCCTTTGTTCTAGGAGATTTTATTCCCTCTCTGAGAGAGAAAAAAACTTTTATGATTTTTTTTTTAAACGTTGAATTAATTTTCACATTTTTGAGGAGAAAAAGTGTCTGTTCAGGATAGTGATTTTGGTGACCCTTTTAGTGTCCAGGCAGCATACTGCAGCATTGCCCTGGGAGTGCAGGTCAGTTCTCTCTTTAATTTTCTTCTTGATAAAAGGTAAGAGTGTAAAGTACAAGGAGAGGTCAAATACCAAGGGGAACCTTTGGGTCCTTGGAAAAACTGAAGGAGACTCCCTGGCTACCTCTTCATGGAAAATATCTTTCAGGCCAAAATATCCACTTAATCTATTCCTTGAAAAGACCCCAATGAGCATTTCCAGAAGAGGAATCCTTGGATAAAATGATTTCAGAGTACATCTAGCTGCCACACAGGTTGTGACTCTGTATGACAGTTCCATCTGTACCACTTAGATGATGACATTATGCAAAAATCAACTGAAGAACTCCCAAAGGCTTGAATGAGGATTTATCCAGGCTAGTCAGAGCTGATTTTAGTCCTGTTTAGCTGTAACAACTGTTGCCTAGCTGTCAGATGAGTATTGTCCCAATTGTTTTAGCTTAAATCACTTTAGTTTATCCTTGTGAATGCCATATGTGAAAGGCCTAGCAAACCTCAGTTGTCATTAATAAAAAATCATCATGTCTTTATGTTAACTGAAGGGGGGAAGATGATGGTGGAACTTCAAACGTTACCTTGAAACCAATGAAAAAAAGCAGACTATCTTAAAAGAAAAAATTCCAAGTATAACCAGGAAGCTCCCTTGATTATAAAGTATGACATTCCTCATTGTAAGCATCATGAGAAGATGGGTGAAGAACCTGGGACTGTTGATGATTCATCCCAATCACTTCTTCCTTGGGAAACCTCAGCAAAAAAACACTGTAAGACCAAGGGTAAAAATATAACAACAAGAAAAGGGGCAAATACTGGAGTTTGTCAAAATCAGTCAGTAACTGTCTATCTGTATGCTTGGCCTAATAGGAATGGTGGCATTTCTGCTTAGAAAGTTAATACTTTAATTATACTAGAAGAAACTCCCCATCTCTGACAATTGGATGCCCACAGCAAGATTTTCCTTGTAAAAACAGAAGGGATTTATAAGCTGCTTGATCTCAGGCAGAATAAAGACCACGTACAATGCACTTGTAGAGATCAAGAGAAGGATTCAGTTACCTAAACACAGGCATTTAAGGCCCTTTGAGACATCCTGCCTGGCTTACAGCTGCTGTGGTTTATGGATTTCCCATAAATTCTGTGTCATATCTGCCAGCTCATATCCAAATGATCTCCTGACTACACAATCAAAGTAGTTTGTTTGCAGAAAGATCTGAACATCCAGAGCCACCAAGGACAGTTATGTACATCTTAGGATGGAGCTGTGACCTCTTCCATACGCTGACTGCTCAGGCACAGAAGAAAATCCATCACAACCACCTTTTTGCCAAATAACGTTGCTTTGGTTAGCTTGACTGGCAATCCTTTTTTTATTTGTTCATCTCCTTTGTGTCTGACAGAATTAAAAACATTCTGGGGACTTGATGTGCAGAAGGTGTCAGTTTTTTTGAAAGGCTTTTATCTTTGTGTTTTGGAGTTGGTAATTACCTCTCCTGAGTGAAACAAAAGGCTAGTCACTGCTCTGGCTGCCTTTCATTTCCCTTCCAACTAAATGTGACTCCAGACTGCTGTGTTCTTGGCAATGATTTTACTAATAGAGCAGGTTTTTACTAACCAATGTTATTCGCATGATACAAAATTAATTAGAAAAGTCTGTTCTAATTTATAAATATGCAATTACCGTTAAACAAATCAGAAGTTGAGGCTTTGCAGGCTTCCCACTGGGTTGCTATTTGCACAATTCTAGTGCATCCAGAAGAAAGAGTCACTGATTTGTCCTCTGATGTAAAAATGCAATTTGCCTTATTCAACTGGGAATTGCAGATGTACTAAAACATATTTTTGGAGTTTGTTCAGATTAATTATTATGAAAACAAGTGAATTTGTAAAATAACTGTTACAAAAAATCCCAGTCACTGAAATACCCTAATTACTTTCAAAGACCAAGTAAGCTCTCTCCAAATAAGCAAAAGGAGGGTATAAGCTTCATATTGCTTTATATGATACCCCAGATATTAAATTCAAAGAGATCAAAGCTCAGAGAGAGTAAATAAGGCCTCTTGTTCTACATCCCAATCTGCTCCTCATTGAAAGTTTGTATTTCCCATCTCTATTTTACAGGCTTTTTTATGACTCTCTAATCTCCTGACTTCCTGACTACTTAAAGGTCACAGAGCTTCCCTCTATGACTCCAATATTGAGTTTAATTCAGCCTGACTACCTACTCGAAGATGCCTGTCTTTGACCCTTTATATATGATTTATATTTATTAAAAAAAAAAAAAAAAGTCAAAGCCTGTTATCCAAAATTTGGCTCTTATCTAGGTCCTTTTTTATTCTGTCTAATGACAATAAGCTGTGATAGGACTCCAAAGATTCTGTGTCCAGTATAAAAGCAATGCTGGTTATTACTTGGCCATTGCCTGCAGCTGTTGGATACCTTCAAAAATAGTGTCGTTATTAATTTTATTAGAATAGTTCATAGGGGACAGAAACCTAGGCAACACAATTTAACAACTCCTACCATGCACATCCTATAGCCCACATACACGAAAGAGTCCTCAGTCCTCAACTACCTTCTCACAGTTTCTTTGAGATGCCCTGAAAAGAACTTGCCCTCTGAATCTTCATAAACCCGCTTGGACTGAAAACTGATGCAGCATTGAGTAAACAGAACAACAGCAAGGGTAAAAGAACACTACTGCGGTCTTCCTCACTCATACCAGACCAACTAGAACACCTGCTTTCAGCTGATTCCCCGTTCAAGGCATGTGTATTAAATCTATGATCGACAACAGGATGGCAGGACATCAGCAGGGTGGCAATTTCCCATTGATTTCAGTGGGACCAAAATTTCAAAGCATAGAATATACAGAGTTGGAAGGGACCCACCAGGATCATCGAGTCCAACTCGTGTCACTGCACTTCATTCAATGTCTGTAGGTTTGATTAACTGTGTTCATCTCATCTCACTGGTGTAAGTCTGGAGTACTTTCAGAGACCTGAATAAAACTGAAGAAGCCTGAAACCATGAAATAATATTTGTTTGGTTTGGAAATCTGGAGGAATTAATAGAAAGAAAAGCAGCTTTTTTTACTGCAGGACTGATTGCAAACTGATGTAAATTTGCATTCTTCTGTTCTTTGAGGTGTTTTCAAGTAAATAGGGAGTTTCTAAGGATTTCAGATGCTCAGTGAGATACTGAGGCATAGTCATTCTAGTGTTCCTGAATGAAAGTCAAAGTTTTGACTTGGTATTCTTGGAAATCTTTTCTAATCTTAATGATTCTTTGACTCTATGATTCTATATCTGGGCTGTACCTGCAGAAGACAAAACAACCCCACAAAGATCTGAATTACTCTGGATGTTTGCCACCACGATGGGAATGTACACTCATTCCACTCTAATAGCCACTTTTCATTTAGGCATCTGAAATTAGGTGAAATGAACCTGGATCTTAAAATCTTTTAATCATGTAAGCTGCTTATTTGATATAATCTCCCTACCCCATCTCTTGGTTTAGCCTTAAGGAAAAGAAAAGGAAAATATGGGAAAAAAACCCCTGTGATTGAGTGAATCTGAACAGGACTAACAATGAGCTTTGATACTGAACACATCAAGGAGAGTTTGCTTCCCATGCAAGAGCTGGTGAAGTCCATCATAAGCAAGAGTCACTTCAAGAGCCCTAACTGAGTCCAAATCACATGTCAGATGTGTACAACTGCTTCTGGCATAAGGAAGTCATCAGGTTCATTGGCCTCATTCACATTCCTGCCTCCCCTTCACACAAGACCGTGTAGGGGAGAAAAAAGCCAAACAAACATAAAAAGCCCCAAAATAAAACAATAAAAAAATCAAGTCTTAGGAGTGAGAGAGAAACTCTGAATCCTTTCAGGCACAGGTTGCCAAGGAAACACCTCCTTTCTATCCTTTCCATCCTCCTTGTCTGACTCTCTGTGGAGAGAAGTAACACTGGGGATCTCTTCTTGTACAGGGGAGGATTTGATCCAGTTACTTATATATATTTTTTATTTAATTCCAAATGTCACTTTTTTTTTTGGTTTTTGGTGACAATGTTCGAGTTTATCACAAGGGTAAGATTTTAAAAAGGAAGTTAATACGATTATTGACAAGTCTTTTGTAGAAAGGAAGAGTGAGCTCACTTATAAACACTTAGAGCTTCAGTACTTGAAGCAAATGAGACGTTTCCTTAATATCATGACTTTTATTAATTCTATGCTGTTGTGTCAACCCCAATCACTATGTGTATAATGTAAGACATGGGCCCCAAGTCTCCCCCAAGGGCCCCAACACCATGGGATCTGGTGAGCACGATAATGATGACAAAAGATGTGAAGATTCAAGGCTTTTTTTCTTGAATTTCCTCAAGGGATGGGAAAGACATGGACTTGTTAGAAAGAGTCCAGAGCAGGGCCACTAAGTTGATCACAGGGCTGAGAAACCTTTGCTGTGAAGACAGGCAGAGACAGTTGGGGCTGTTCAGCCTGGAGAAGAGAAGGTTCAGGAGGGTGGTGAGACACTGGAACAGACTGGAGAGAAGTTGTAGATGTACTATTCCTAGAAGTCTTCAAAGCCAGGCTAGATAGGTGTTTGAGCAACTTGGTCTAGCAGAAGGTGTCCCTGCTCATGGCACGGGGGTTACAAGTAGGTGTCTTTAATGTTCCTTTCAACCCAAACCATTCTATGATGGTTCTGCAATTCTATGAGGTGCGTATCAACTGGTTTCAGGTATCATGTTCTTCCTGTGTCTTGCCATAAGTGCTGTAACCTTGGGTGAGTATTTTGGTGAAGGTTTCAGTACAGGTCTGCTCTCCAGATTATTTCCAGCCATGTTTTCCCACCACATAAACAGGCTGTCTGATTTGCACTCAATTCTACTGATGAAACTTGGACCCCATTTTCCTCTCTGTGCCATCCCACATTTGGCAAATACCCATTTATATCTGGCATACCCCATAGCCTTTGTGATGAAACCTTCTACAATTCTTAATTTTCACAGGACACTGCAGTCATACAGGTATTGATAAGTTAACTGACAAGGCATTGGCACTAAATTATTTTTTGGGGTACTCTATACTCATTTTCATCTTGGATCCCCAACCAGGGTTACAATGCATCTCAAGTCTTACTCAGGTATTAATAAATAAATGACTGTCAAGGGATAGGATAAATTCCATATTAGACAGTAAAGGAAAGACATAGTACCAATGAACCTAAAGCTAATAAAAATAAAGGAGAGAGAGGGAAAGAAAGAGATATGACAGAATTTAGGGATGTAGTCATTTTTTTTCTCTAAAAGACAAAAGTAAATCTAGGCAGTTAAAAGCAACATGGGCAAAGCCAAATGCCATTTGGGCAGTAGCAGTGTAATGTCAGAAAGAAAAGAATGAGTCATGTGCATTTCTACATTTAACACCAGGCCTGCACTCAATAAATCAACATATGGGTTTAATTGCTGTGACAAATGAATACAGTGAGGGGAGTCAAATTCTGCTGGGTAGTGCAGTCATCCAGCAAAACCCTGGTCGGCAAAGATATGTAGGTCAGTCATTATGGACCAGTGAGCAGGGGCAGTCCCCAGTGTGAGAGCCTACATGGAAATCTCGCAGTGTAATCTCTAATAAAATACCAGTTTGGAAGTGTGTCTGGCTTCAGCATCCTTCTTAATAACCTTTAGCAGAAGAGGAACGTATTAAATAAAGTGGCAATTAACAAGACTGACAGAGCAAGAGAGTGGGATTTATAGCTGGAATTTTCAAGTTTGCTTGATTATTTGGTTGTTTTTTTAGCTGTAATTCTTCTTCCATTTTTAAACTAGATTCAAAAATGAAAAGAAGAGAGATTTTTAAATTAGAGAAAAAGGAGATGAGAGCTTGATAAAATAACATCCAAATAAAGGCAGTAGGATGCTGTTGCAGACCACATTCCCCATCACCTCTGTCATAGTCTATCATGTGTGGAGGTGAACACTCATAGGGAGTGATAGGGGCAATCCTGATCTGGGGGATGCAGAAATATTGAGGAATGATGCCCACTCCTATGCAAAGGTCTCAGCAGTGCTGAAACCCTCCTAGCCCAGTGTTAGATGGTAGAATTTACTGATCATATCCTGCAATTGCATCACAAGATTTCCCCTAGAAAACTCAAAAAATTTTAAAGGAAATTCCGTAAGTTCCATATGTCAATATGCTGCGTTCACTCGTTGAAATTAGGCATCTTGCTTTGTTATTCTGATTCCATATGAAAGATTTATAAATTTCTCTCCTGATTCCATAACCACTAAAGCAGAGACGATAGTTAGAGCAGGTAGGATTAGAAAACAGCAGTGTAGTCATCTCCATCCTCTGCACATTCATCTCTAGGTGCCGCAGTGGGAAACTTAACGAATCCTTTACATTAATCTTCAGGGTTCACAAAACTGACTGAACATAATTTGCTTCATGAAATATATCTAGGTCAAATTCACCTTTTCAAGCAAGTTATTAGTTTTATGGATTTTCCTATCGTGTTATGTGTGGATTTTTTTATCTTTAACCTTGTGATTTGCACACTTGCCCACAATGAGCTTTTACGTTTCCCTCCCTTCCCATTTGCTTTTCTTTTCTCCTCCAATGGCATGTTTTCAGTTACATGGCACAACCCATCCAGCAAAACCAAAGAGATATTAATTTTATTCTTTTATTCCAATTTTTCTTTCAGTCAGGGATCCTGTCTGCTTTGTCATTTATTAGTTCTGGGAGACTTTAGAGAGGCAAAAGGGCTAAACTGATCAGAAGAGACATATGTTAATTGTAAAGTGCAAAAAACCAGAAACTATTTCTTCAGAAGATGAGAGATGTAACCTTAAATTATATTACAGCCACAGAAAAAGGGCAATTTGTTATTTTTCTTCCTGGAGGCCCCTAAATTACTTACAGTGACAAAGTCTGAGCTTTCTAGATTCATGTGGCTTATACCTGAGCTTGTTTTCTTCTGGCTTAGATACTAGGGAATGTTATCAAAAGAGTGAATATGATGTGTTGCTAACAGAAAGATGTCTTCTTGCCATTTAAACTATATCAACCGTATTGTATGATTGTGACATATTTTATGACTTTATGCAATGAGAGATGATGGTAGCAGACAGGCTAGTCCCTGTTAGATTTAGGGCAGTCTCAAAACAGAGGGAAAATAATGTCTGTATTAAAGAGAACTTTCTTTACCAAATGGACCCTGAAAGAAGGTTGCTGGTTTTTATTTCCTCCCAGAATATCCTTCATTGCCAGAAACAAACTTCTTCCTTTATTTTATTTATTTAGTTAATTATGTTACAAAACAGAGCTCTGATAATTTTTTTAGGTCTCACAAGGTTTACAGTAAGTTTATCAGTTGCCACAGGAAGGGAACACGAGAGACAAAAATAAACCTGTGTCTGAGACACAAGTTGCAGATAAGTATTTTGTCTCGAAATTTGTCAGATACAAACCCATCATCTTTTGCAAATGAGAGCACTAATCAGTAGTCTTGAGTCTGAGCTGAATCTTCAAGTTGCATTAGGTAAACTATCATTTATATTCCAAGGTTGTTATATGTTTGAAGTTAGATTGAAAGTGGTAAGGGGAAATCTTGTATGAGACATGTTTATTAAAATAAAATCTGCACTGAAAAAATAGTCTCCCGAGGAAATAAATTATGTTGTATTATCTAGTAAGCTAATTTGTTTTTCTTTCCTTGTAATATATTCCCTTCAGGGCTAACAACTTTATCTTCTCAGTCATACTCATCTGGAAAGATGCAGGTCATGTTGCCCAACACACCAGTGTTATATAGAACAAAGCGTGGGACAGTGACTCAACCAGATAGTAAGAACAGAATTAAAGTTTTTATGTTGTATTTTGAATTCATGTTCAGGGAGCAAAAAGTTCTTTTTACAACGTTTTCTTCTGAGAAATTGGATTCATAAAATTTAGAATAAAAAGGTGTACTGTGAATAAAAGACTTATGCTTTGAAAATAGGCATTAGATATACATACCCAAAGTCATTTGGTGACCTTGAGAGAACATTGAGATTAATCTCTTCTTTTTCCATTCATGTAAATCAGGGCTTACTTGGAGGAAAATGGAGCATAATCAGACCCATTTTTCAATGTAGTACCACACAGAGGCACATATATATAATCAGTGTTGCCCTGATCAAATCAGATCTATGTAAGTCTACATTTGCTAGACTAGGTCATTCAGCTTTTGTTTTATTTTGCTTGTTTTTTCCTCAAAGGTGGCCAGCTACAAGGGCTCCTGATCATCTCATAGTCCTTCATGTGTTTACCCTGATAATTGTACCAGTTTTACCAGAATTATAATTATCTTGTTTTTAGAGACAGAGAGAGTTCCGAGCAACAGAATTTTTTTAGGTGACAACAATAAATGTGGCTTATCTGGTTTTGGGTGGAAACAGAACTTAAAGCCAAGGCCTTTCAATACTGTGGTGGAGCTCCCCATACAGGTTTACAAAGACACATTTCCCTAAACCAACCCTATCCCCTTCATTCTTTGACTCTAACTCCTATTCTCTTGCCTCTAGTCCACAGAAGATTTAATAGTCTCATGCAAAGTGGAACTGCAGTAGGGATCATGGGAGCCTTAAACAGAATATTCTACTTTGGTGATTAGAGGATCCACATAGGAGACTTGCTTTCAAATCCACTAAGAAGAAAAGAATAGCAACAAATGGGTCAATACAAAAGTAGTAAAAATGGTGAAGGGCTACCTTGAATTTCTTTAAATATAGGAGATGCAGAGCCAACAGGTGCATTCCATGATGCCTAACTATTGACCCTAAAGATTGTTTGACATAATATCCAGGTTCTTAAACACTTGGCCCCTACCTGTCTCTTTAAAATTCCATAACCATAGGCAAGTCTAAGTCTGCCTGTAGTAATGTACTTTTAGGCTGCACTGGAGAAATCTGAAATACCAGAAATCTTTCAGTAGTAACTAAGTAAGAGTCTTAGAGAATTTAAACACTGTATTTGGGAGCATCCAGATGGCTTTAAGAGCCTAAATGGATCTTCCAAAAAATCAAGTCATAGTTATCTGTGAGGAACTAGATATTAAATATTACAGGTAAAGTCTCCTAAGATCCAGCCCAGCCTCCTAACCAGGAAAATTAGCATCTGCTGGCTCAATTAACTACTGTCTTTTTTTATTCCCATTTGCCAGTTTATGTAAGGTTTGATTTGCAAAGGTGACACATTGTTATTCTGTGGGCTACAAAATTTGCAAGTTATATTTCAGATAGTAGAAACATAGACTGGGAAAACCACCTATCTCTGATACAAATATCAGTATTCTTAATCATGCTACAGGGATGCTGTATTCCTAATAAATCTATAATAGAAGACTTCCTACCACAAAAACTGCAACAAGCTCCCTTTTTCTGACCCCAAGTTCAGACTTTTTCACAAATTACTCTTTCTGCATGGCCCCCTGGGAAACCTGTTCACAGATATACAATATTGGGCGGGGGGGGAAGAAAAAGAAGAAAAATCCCTTTGTCCTCATCACACACACACACACACACACGGAGCTATTTACCTAATGGATGAATGCTGATTATTTTACACTATAGCTACAGGCATGAAGCATTTAGGACTGGGGGAGAAAGGGAAATATACTGTTGGCATGAGTCCCTGCAGGTGTGGGAACAGAGGTGGCTATAAATTTCCATTGAATTTGGTACCTAATGGGGTGGTATTTTTTCAATAATTCTTGTGCAGTTGTCACAGGAATTTCACAAAATGGTCTATATATTGTATTGCATGTCATAAATACAGTAATTTATAGTGCATTGCTCCTTGCAATCTAGTGCATGGTACTAAATTTGGGAACTGCACTGTTTTATCAATTTGGAAGTGTAATCAGTGGTACACATATCTTCAAGATTCTTTTCTTTTCTTCTCCCACTCCCAAAAATGACTAATACTTCTATTAATAGAGAGAAAGGGAAAAAATAGTAAGCCAGACAAAGACAGATTTACACCTGGAGGTACAAACTGTATGAAGGAGACTTGGATGACTTGCATGGTTGAATGGTCACATCAACCATTGGGCAGTGGCCAATGGCTCAGTGTCCAGATGGATATCTGTGAGGACTGCTGTCCCTCGGGGGTCTGGTGTTCTTTAATATCTTTATCAATGACCTAGACAGTGAGATTGATGTACCCCTGGTGAGTTTGCAGATGATATGAAGTTGAGCGGTGTGGTTGACACAACAGAAGGATTTGTATTTGGACAAACTTGGGAAGTGGGCCAGGAGAATCTAATGATCAATAAGGCTAAGTGCAAAGTGTTGTACCTGGGTCAGGGCAACCCCTGGTATCAATAGATGCTGGGGGATGAGCTTATTTGGAGCAGTCCTGTGGAGAAGCTTTGGGGTTCTGGTGGATGAAAAGCTGGACTTGAGCTGACAATGCACACTCACAGCCCAGAAAGCCAGCTGTATCCTGGGCTGCATCAGAAGCATGGCCAGCAGGTTGAGGGAGGTGATTCTCCCTCTCTAATCTTCCCTCATGAGACCCCATCTGGGGTGCTGTGTCCAGCTCTGGGATCCTCAGCACAGGAAGGACGTGGACCTTTTGTAGCAGGTTCAGAGGAGGCCATGAAGATGATCATAGGGATGGAACACCTCTCCTGTGAGGACAGGCTGAGACAGCTGGGGTTGTTCAGCCTGGAGAAGAGGAAGCTCTGATAATCTCTCATTGTGGCTTTCAATACTGAAATACAAGAAAGATGAGGACAGACTTTTTAGTAGGACCAGTTTAAAACCAAAAGTGGGTAGAATTAGTCTAGATATAAGGAAGAAATTTTTTACAATTTTTTTTTCAATTGTCCAGGTGGTGAAACACTGGACCAGGTTGCCCAGAGAGTGGGTAGATGCCCCATCCATGGGAACATTCATGGACATGTTGGACGGGGATCTGAGCAACCTGGTCTAGTTGCAGGGGGGGTTGCAGTAGATAACCTTTAAAGGTCCCTTCCAACCTGAACAATTCTATGATTCTATGACTTTAGGAAGTGGAAATGCAGTCCAGAGCTTCTCTTTCAGAGGGTGTGGGACACTAACTCATACTAGTGATAGGGTTTATCACTTAGTTGTCTAATGGCTAAATTGCTTTCAACAGCATTTTCCTTTTTAAGAACACACACATCTGCATCAGAGAAACCATAATCTCCCAGGAAAATTTAAGAGTGAAAGCTCCTCACCCAAGGACTTCAGGTACTTCAATCCTCCTTTTTAACTCACTGTTTGTAAGAGTCTCAGCAGAGAAACTCTAGTCTGGGAATTCAAGACTATCATAGCCCACTTAAAGAAATATAAACAGTACTGATGATACTTCATGAACTGCTGAACAGGATTTGCCATCCAGCCTGGCTTCTTCTCTAATCAAATAAAACATTCTTCATGAGCTACATGGGTAAAGAGAAACAGTTCAATAACGTGTCAACTTCTGATATTTTCATTTTAACTAACAATCTCGTTCTCTAAGCTGGAAATAATTCCTGCATGAAATAGCGTTTAGGGAGATCATGTTCATTTTAAAAAAAAGGACATGAGGGAGGAAATTCTTCTCCTGACTATTAAATAATGAAAGTAGGCCAAGTCTCTGCTTGGATCCCAAGCTCTTCAAAATAATTCATCATTTGCTTTTCCTTCTTCCCTTACCCTAGTTTCTGATTTTTTTTTTATTTTTTTATTTTTTAAGAAAGTTAAATGAAAATCAAGCTTCTAAGGATCTCTCGGGATCCCTATGAATTCCACATCAGGGCTTCCCAGTCTGGTGCTCAACTGCAACAAAAAGATAAAAGAATATCAATGTCCTCCTGTTCAGATAAACAGTTGTAGGTCTTTTACAACAAAGTGAGAGATTTAGTCCTTTACTTGAGCAAGGGTAATAAAACATTCTTTTTCATTGCAGGCTGTAGTATATAAGTAGATTTGTCCAAAGTGTTGTAAAAAGTCAATGGTGTGATATATTTACAGTCATTCTGCAAAGATTCAGGTAACAGAACAAGGGCCCAAACAAGTGAGGATCTGACTCTCCATTGTCACTGACAATTTGCCTTTATTATGGAGCAGGAATTCACCTCATCCAGCTTTAGAGATCTCAGTGTAGATGCCTCCAGCTGTGCTGGTCACCCCAGGTTTCTTTGTAGTCAGCTGAGAGAACAGGCAAGAGTGAATAAGTACAATTCCCATGACCTACTTTAGAAGTCTAAATTCAGACTGTACAAGGATTTATATCTCTTCATAGAATAGAAAGAGGTCCTGGATGGCAATGTCAAAATTTATTCAGATGAACTATGCTGTAGGTGACCTGACAAAGTGGGACATGAAAACGTATCATGGGATGCAATGTGGTATTATTTGTAAGGCCCCGCTCAGGAAATAAATTTCTGCTAAACCTAAAGAGATTTTGGGCCAAAGGAAAGTTGTTAAATCAGGGTAGAGGAGAGATATTGTTACAGGAAACTACAAGGAAGAGTTTAAAAGAGAGAAAATAAAGGACACCAAAATTATTTCTAATTACAGTGCTGAGAATCACACTGCCTGGAAAGAACAAAACATTAACTTCTGTTAATTTATCCCTTAATTTCCTAGTCTTGAGTAACCTCTACACAGGAAAAAGAAAAGTCCATAATTTGAAAGTGATTCATTTTACAACTTAAAATGTTTTCTTTCTATTTGCAATAAGACCTCACGAAAGTACAACAGTTTTCAAATGTTATATGGGAAATTAAAAAATGTTAATTTCAATATTTTTGATAATGTTTTTAGGGTGCAGCAGTAATGCTGAGAGTCAACCTTTCAAGAATCAGCTGCAGGTTAGTGATTGAAGGCTTGCACTCGATTCACTTATTGTAGGTTCAGTGTCACTAATTCCAAGAGGCACAGATTTCTTCCATCAGCAGTGTTATCTGCAGAGCTTAGGTCAAAATCTGCTATGAAATTTGGGATAAAAATATTACTGAGCCTCCATGGTATGTGTGGCCATGCACTGTTTCCTCTCATTATTGTTAATGTTGAATAAAACCCTATCCTGGGTCTAGTCCACTCTGCTTCCAGGCACTGACCCTGCCTGTGTGTGGAGTGCTGGTGCTCAGGGACCCTGAGCCCTCAGTCTTTGACATCTCTCTGGATTCAAAGCAGAGTGTTGCACTTACTGGCAGCCCTTGCTGGCATTGCTTCCTCACATCTCAGCTGCCTCTCCTGCCCCTCAGACTGATTTAGGGGAGGGATGGCTCTCAGCCAACCTCGCTATGGCTCTCTCTGACATGAAATGCCACAAAACTGTTCTTATTCAAAAAAATGGGGTCAAATTCTAGTCTCATGATGAAAGAGCTCTCTCTTTTCATGTGAGTGGGTCTTGCACTCATTCAATTTATTGCATGAAGCCACGGACATCCAGAGTTTAATAGGGATGATACTATGAAAACTGAGGAGTTTCTTACAGTATAGCTGCAAGAAAGGAGTTGAAGACTGAAAATTCATTTCAGTAGATATCTATTAAGAGGATAATCTTGGCTGAGAGTTAAATTAGTGAGTTTTGCTGTCTATATAACTATTAATGATCTGTAGTTGCTTCAATTTTCATTACTTACTAATGCACTGCTTGGATTCTTGGTGCCACAAATGGATTACAGAGTACATACGGTGTTCAGATTTTTGTTATGTCTAAAAGTATGTAATGATGACTTTTGAAATTGTCACTGGTCCATAATACCATCTATATTCTGCCTTGAGAATAAAATTGCAAATTAATACCATATGTATAATTTTATTAAACTGCAAAATCAGCAATATAATTATTCCAAGAGCTAATGGAATAGGCAGATAGGGAAGGACTTGGACTTGCCATGTCGTCACTGGCAAGTGGGACCTGAGTGTAGAGACTGACAAACCTTCAATGAATATCAGTTTGACTTTCCCACCACAGCATGGTAGTGGGAGAACAACAGTTTTCTAGAGCCAGTTTTCACAGAAATAGTTGCTTATTTCTTATATATTCTCACATGAAGCAAAACCAGCAAAGAGCTGACAAGCAAGAGATGATAAATGACTCTAACAATATACATTGTTCTAGTAGCTGATCTCCACCTCTCAAAGGGCAGAGGATCAGTTTTGCTGTGCTCATTAGTTCATCACACCATGTAACAGATTATTTGTCCAGTGTCCAAGCCAACTCTGCCTTGACATCTGGCACGAAACACAAAACAAGCCAGACGCTCCACGTGATTTTTATGTCTGCGTTGAAGTATATCACACAGAAAAATAACTATAGATCTAAGTTTGAGCCTTTCAGAAGTCCTTGGGAAATAGTATTTTGAAAAACCTCTTTCTTAGGCTTGGTCTAGCAACTCTATCTTAACATAAGACAACCAAAGAAAGCTGAGTTGGAACTGTGGCAGCCCAGGTGTGGGAGATAACTGAATCATCTGTGTGTAAACTGCCACTGGCTTCAGAACCTGGGTGTCCATGACCATAGAGGGTACCAGCTCTTGCCTGAAATGTTCAAACATACAGTCTAAGGAAACAAAGCCAAAAAATCTCACAGAAACCTTTCACTCAGATTTAGGATTATCTTATGCTTCTGATGAATCCTCATAATTTTTTACAGTAATGTTTCAGATGATGTTTCAACATTTTTACTTGATTACCAGGGATAATCTCAACACAAGAATCACCCAGTCTCATCTAATAGGAAGTTCTACAAAACTGGAAGACAGCTTTTGTTCCTACTTACTTCTCCCAACTTACATCTCCAAAACGTCTGCAACAAATCTATTGTACTTGCTCATTAGATTATTATATTCACATAAGAGTAGTCCCCTACCTTTGTAACTCTGAGCAATAACCAGTGCATTATCATAGCTGAAGAAAGAGAACTACCAAACAGCTGTAACTCTTTTAAAGAATAAAATCTCTGAGGAGTGTTATAGTAAAGGCAAATTTGATATGGGCACACAAGCTGGCACAAACTGTCTCCTAGCATAAATCACTCTAGTGCCATTATGAGTCTGGACCCGCAGAGGATTTGACCTCTTGCTCTCGCAGTGGGCAGCAGGAAAGGTGGTTACAGTAATTACATCCTCAACCATGCATGTGTTGGGTTGGACCACGTTCCTCTGATCAGCTCGTGGGAGCTGAGACACACAATTCATACCAAGGTGGAAAGACAGCATAAGTTATGTACCCTGTGAAGGACCTGCCAAGGTCACTGAACCAGAGTTTTTTGTGTCATTACGGAAAATGAAATGTTGTGGGAGAGACAAATTTCCATGAGGAAGGAAACAGGCAGAGAGAGTGTTTTGCAAATGACTCTGGGAAAAAGCAGTACAGAAATATTGTTCTCATTATGAGTACTAGCACATGAGATAATTGTGTTTGAGGTTGGTAATTACCATATTTGCATGTTTAGGTTGTATCTGTTCCTTCCATGTTATTAAGTGACTGCTGCATTATTTCATCAGAATGTCACACTGTCATCATGGGGGCTGAAATATCTTCTGTGTGTCAAAGCACACAGCTGTAAAAAATATTGTATAGCCCTTTGTTTTCATTCTACATCAAACTAGCAAAAAGCAAATTCATTCCAGAAAAAGACCAGCAATGGAGCTATGGCTGGGGGAGGAGGATTCGGAAGCATAAGGCTGTATAATTTAGAGTACCTGGGCTAAGCATCTCTCCAATACTCCCACACACAGTGAGATACAGAATTAATAATTATTGTGTCTTGTTCTGTGCACTTACAGACCTTTAGTCTGAGTAGCAGAAAATGTTTCATGGATATTAATTAATCAAACTTTAAAAGCCACATTTAGGGCACTTAATTTTCTGCTACTTACGCCAGACTTCAATTTACCTGTAAACATCATAAAATTCTTGAAAAGTAGATAACTCTGTACAAACCTGAAGATACTCCCTGATTATTTCCTTAAGTCATTTGTAAGTCACCAACTGAGATATTCCTGAAATTTTCTGTGCAATCAATATCAAATATGTAAAAATATATCCCCCTTAAAGAATGATCTAAGAAGAAATCAAGGAAAGAACTGGACTAATGGAAAACATTGCAATGAGATAATCCCTTCACTGAGAAACTGCCCCTCTATCCTCACATCTTTTCTAACACTTTCATTCCATTCAGCTGTGGAAGGTCAATGCCAAAGCTGAGTTATTAACCACTGAAAGCAAGGAAAAAGAAAAAAGCTGCATTGTTTGGAAAAATATTTTAAATACTGGCCCTCTTGAGCAGTATAAGCAGAATGACATGCTTGTGATTAGATGTGAGTATACAAGTGAGAAATCTAATGTCAAAGTTAGATCAGCTCATTTCCTGAGGTCCTGCTATTTTCAGTCTTATTCTTCAATCAAGTCAATTACTGAATATTGCAATTAAGCAAATCACCAACTGGTCATCCTCAAAAAATTGCCTGATTTCAACATTATTCCTTTTCTATCAGCTACATTTGCAGAGGTTTATAACTAAGAACTTAATGCAAAGGTAATGAAAATTATAAACCATTTTGTGAAATAAAAATTATTATTCTATTTGTCTTGGAAGCAGTGATACATCCAAATGATTTATTTCGCTGAAAATTAAGCTCCTATGCATATCCGCTATGATTCTTTGGCAAAGTGACCTTGTTTCTCCTTTCACAGAGAAATGATAAGTGAAACACACGTTGGAAAATGAAGAAGACTGTTATTAAAGTAGAACATGCGGAAAAGTTCTGAGGAAAGTGAAGATCCTTGAAATGAAAGAGAGAGCTGAAAGTGAAAGGTACAGAAGGACATAGTGGAACAATAAAGATTCAACTTAAGTTTAAAAGATAAAAATAGTACAAAGTGACTGGGAGGATGGGCATAACACTTTCTAATTTTTATAGCCTAATCAGTTGTTGATTTCAGATATTCAGTAAAAAATTTAGAAATGGTGAGTGGGAAAACTAAAACCATAAGGTGCCTTTGGATGCAGAACAAATCAATTCTCTTATTTCATTTTGTATGTGTAGATGTGATGCTTGGGGACATGGTTCATTGTTGGACCCAGCAGTGTAGGGTTAGTGTAGGGTTAGTGTTTGGAGGTCTTTTATAACCTTAATGATTCTATAATTGTTTGATTTTCCTGCAGTCAGCTCATATTTTGAATTATACGAATCCAACCTAAGTCCAGCATTTGAGTCTTTAATTAAGGTTCCTTAAAAACCATTTTCCAAGTTGAAGTTTCTATGTCACTTACTTAACACTGCTTATGCCATACTCCATAAAAGGTTGTCTGAATGTCAGTAACCGCTCTATGAGGAACTAAGCTTGCATGAGAAGGGTGTTAGCTTTGAGAGATCACATAACAAATACACAACTTCAGAATTACTCTTGGAAAGATAAATTTGGGGGTTCAAATATTCAGGCACAGAATGTTATAACAGAATCTTCCTGGAAAAAAATCAAGACTGTGTGTGGAGCTCTAGGACACACCCTCTTTTCTGAAGCACATTGGATATCATATCCTTTTCAGTCCATTAACAGCTAAGTTACTCCTTCCTTAAACTTCTGTTCAACATTCCAATTTGCAGTACCAAGAGGAAAGGTTGAAGCTTTCGGTAGAGTGACATATGTGAGAGCAATGTTTTTATCTACTGAGTCAAAAGAAATAGTGGCCTATTTCATCCTAATATTGCTTGGTAATCTAGAAGGAGAGAGACCACTCCTTGTCTGTTAGGTCTAGTGTGTCACTCGTCATCCCCAAAAGCTTTTATCTGACAGTCGGATTTGCCTGCAGGTTCCCAGATTTTTTCCTCAGCAGCTGCTCTTCATCCATTTGCTCCTGCCCTGGAGACACAATGACATCTGTCACAGCCATCAGGGCAGCTCAAGGCAGATGTTTACAAGGACTATGATTCTATTCGGGGTGTCAGGAGCAGCCTGGTGACAGTGACTCCCAAGGCATCTTACAACACCCCTGAGGGATTATCTGTCTTCCTTAAGTAGAGGAGAGATGTTCGCTAGACCTTATATTTGGATATAAAATAGAGATGACAAGAGTTACTTGCTTGACTCTTTGTGGTTCATGGCATAGGAAAACTATTGCTGTTTGAATTCACCTCTCTGTCCTCCCTAAGCTCTGGAGGTGTAAGAGAAATACCTTGGCCTGACAGATTTAGAGGCTAACTGGCGAAACAAAGAGTATATGTAGAAATGTTTGTCATATGCTCATGGTTCTGAGCATGTCATCCAGCAGCATCAATCTCCACGTGATGTTTGTCCTGTCTTTTGAGCATTAATGAATTTGAACTGTTTGTCAAAGGTCTTCCTTCTGTAGCTAATGCTTCAGTTTCCATACTAGATTTTTATTTTTCATGGCTCTACCAGAATATTTTACTGAATATTTTCAGGAAAAAATACTCTATTAAGAATAATCTTGGTGATTTCGTCTCCTGGCAGGTCAGTTGGCTGCTTTTCTTTAAAGGAGACATAAAGATTTCGGTAATAAATGGGTCAGTTTTTCTTTGCTGCTTTGTGTGACTTAAAGAAATCTGATCACATCCATTGCTCTATCCATCAAGTTTGACCTGCAAGGTTTCGTGAGATGTCAGATTTCTGTGCAGTGAAAAAAATTCTAGAGATTTGCCAAATATGATCCAGATACTCTTGTAGTGAAGCTGGTGTGACAACTCCTCAGTAAATGATTCCTTAGAGCATTTCCAAAGTTTTAGCACTGATGTGTCTTATGGAATTGATAATGAAAAATGTATATATATTTAATCACTCAGGACTTATGTTGGGTCAAGAGTTTTTGAACAAATGCATTACTAATTAAAGACTTACTGATTTTCAACCTTTGATTTTCAAAACTGTTTTCAGTAAACTTATCTCTTATTAAAGGAATAGAAAGCTCGATATGCTCATTTATTGAAAAGACTTAACCAAACAAATGTTTTCTGAAATTCCCGGCATTTCCATAGTTTTAATTACACAATTGCTACTTCAAGTACATGAGATACTTTTGGAAAGATCTTTGCAGGCCTTTCCAGAAATTACAGAGATTCATGGGTTTAATTCTGGGAGGCAGCATTTGCCTGGATCAGTAACCTCCTAGTACTTTAATTGTATTTTCCAGGCTCTGTTGGTGAAACTTAAAATAGCTTAAAGATGGTAACGTACTGTAACTAATCTGCAGCAGTACAAGTCAACATGATTCATACTTCCATTAAATTCTCTTAGCATGGTAAATTTTCCTATTTTTAAATTTCTGGGGAAAGAAAGCATGTCCATGACACTTTGAATGGGGTTATTCAGGGCCACCTTCAGCAGAACACACCAAGATTTTTCATAATTACTAATTACACTAGAAGATTCAGTTTGGTGCCTTAACCCAACATACTTTCCTGAATCCTACCTTCTAGGACACACGGAGAATGAATATGGTGAAAAAAACCAGCCAAAATAATTGATTATTTTTGAAAATCCTCAGAGGGCTCGGGGTGTAGTTCACACTCCATTGATGTAGAACAATGATGAGCTACCAGCCTCCTGCTGGGGGGTGTCCACAGGGAAACCCCACAGGTGCTGGGTCAGCAAAGATGGACAAACTGAGGGCACACTGCTGCTCATGTGTGCTCAGTATCAACCAGTAGGACTGCACTAGTACCGTGCACATGTGTGCTTCCTTGTAGTCACATGGGTTTCTCTCCATATTCTTTCTTGTTTTCCCATTTTGTGCTATCTAATTAACATATCAATTCGGGTTTTATCCTTGCTTTTACTTCCTTTGTTTCACCCTGTTTTCCTTTTTATAATACCTTTTTTTTTCATAATTTATCATTCATTTACATTTCAATTAATGTCAGCTTTTTGTAAAAGCTACCCTGATGGGAAGTATGAAATAAATTATTGATGTTAGTATAATCTGCTCTTCCCATCACCCCCTCATTTACCTTAATGGCACTAAAACAGGCTGTCTCCCTCAATACAGCTCGTGCTTCTAATAGGAATTCCCTCGGGAGCCAATCTCATGAGAATTACACATGAACATATGGCACAGGTGATTATAGGCTGAGCTTTAGAGTAGTATCCCTTAAGGATGTCATCTGCACAGAAAGCTGTCTTTCTAGAGTCAAAAGATGACACTGCTTGATTCAAATAGTTAATATGATTAAGAGGAGTCACCATAAGTATTGACAATTTATTGGGCATTGGCAACATTTTTTGCCAATTTTAAAAAATATAGATTAAGGAATGCCTAATTTATTAATAAATCTGAGGACAAATTTTCTATTTTGCATAAAAGCTTTTCTCTTTTTTCCCAGAACAAAATGAGAAAAAAATTATCAGAAAACTAAAGCCGTTGTGAAAAATAGAGTCTTTTTGTTTGAGTAAGTAGAAGCTTGATTTTTTTTTTAATTTCTACACATTCACCTTGCTTTAATTGAAATGTTTCAAAACTTTTCAGAGCTCTATTTCAAAGTACTTTTTTTAGTTTAAATCAGCACCTTTTAGCTAAATCTGCTACCTGTTGAACCAGACTTTTGTCATGAAGATTTCAGCCTAGAGGCAGTCAGCCATCAATATTTATTGCTCTTTTCAGTATGAAGACACCCAGGCACTAACTAGGACTTAGAAGTACATGCAATAGAGCTATGAAACAAGAAACAGTCCCGTTCCAAATACTTTTTTTGCAATCTAAACAAGTAAGATGGTAAAAGCAATAATATGGGATGGAGGGAAAAGAGAAACATATGGTGACTTGTTCATTAGATATGCAAATTTATGAGGATAATCTGATTAGTAAACTATCCAACTTTTCTTTCTTTGTTTTCAGGATGTCTTAGCTAACATCATTCAAAATAACTACATACAGAACTGAGCAAACTTAGTCCTGGGGAACAGATTTTACCTGTTCACTGCTCTGATGTCAAGAAAGTTGTGTTCTGACTTTTTTAATGCATGCCAGGAGCCCATCTGTGTGGCTACATCCATACTGTGAAATCACAGCACCCAAATTTCATGATCTAGATGTTGTTCCCATATGCAGGTTGGCCTGGGCTATCCCTCATTGCCCTGAGGCATCTTTTGACTTTGGGACATTCTTATTTCTATTCATGTTTGTGCTTTTCCTTCTCTCACATGAAATTGTGTTGAAGCCCAGCACAGTGGTGTTTTTGTAACAAAAAGCTGATGTTGCACAGTCCAGGGTATAATGTCACTACATACTTAACTGAGGATGAAAACTTGTTGGGGTAGCTTGGGCATCTACATAGAACAGAGGGAGATTAATATAGAATCATAAAATCATGGAATGGTTTGACTTGAAAGGGACCTTAAAGGTTCCAACCTCCCTGCCATGGAATGTTACCATGGAAGGTGCCACGGACACCTCACTTGAGACCTGGTCTCCCTTTGTTTCAATGACTGTAAAGGAAAGAAATATGCAAGAAATTTCTACATTTTCTGCCCCAGAGGATGAAAAAAAATATTCTTTCATAAATAACTCACTCTTTATGTGTCAGGTTTGTGCGTCACACCATCTAAGTCCATTTTGTAAAGTCAGAACGGTTCCAGGCTTAGCTAAAGGTGAACACTTTACAGTTAGAATTTTGTCATTTAATGTAACACAAATCTCCACGACAAGCTATTTCCCTTCCTGGAGTGAGTCCAGGTAAACACGCTTGTAAGTGAGAAAAGAAATCCTAATACTTTTGGTAAGAATAAGATGGGGGGGGGTGGGGTGGGAAAGAGAGAGAGAGAGACAAAGAAAATAGAAGGAAAAAGAGAAGAAAGAACGAAACCGCAAACTAAGGCCCTCAAGTCTTTACAAAGGAAAGGGAGCCAAAAGTTAATGATCTAGCAGAGCTGACAACTTATAAGTCATGTCAACCTCATCTCCCTTTTTCGAATGAAAGATGTGACAATATAGTTATTGGCAGTTTCCCCTTCATTCAAATTCTCTCAACTCAATCCAGTTTTGTACTGCAAGCTTTTCTTAATGCTGGCAAATGTCATCCCACACAATGACATCCCACACAAAGAAGGTGGTGAGGCACTGGCACAGGTTGCCCAGAGAAGCTGTGGATGCCCCATCCCTGGAAGTGTCCAAGGCCAGGCTGGATGAGGCCCTGAGTAACCTGGTCTAGAGAAAGGTGTCCCTGCCCACAGCAGGGGGATTTGGAACTAGATGATTTTTAAGGTCCCATCAAACCCAAACCTGTGATCTATGATGACCCTCTCTGATTCTCCAGAGCCAGAGTCATGTGAAAGGGAAAACCCCTAATTGTACAGTTTCTTTCTGCTTTAGAAACAAAGTGTAGCAACTCAGTGCCGTGAACTTTCTCAAACAGGGAGTCTGTTTCTACTTTTCTGAGACTCTTCCTTCCGCAGTACATGTACTGTCTTTCATCAAAGCTGGAACCAGCATACCAGTCAAAACAATTCACTGACTAATTTTAAACAAAAAAGCCTGTTTACATGAATAATCATTACTGAATACGTCTAACTTTGAAAAGACTGCTCACAACAGCCACCTATTGTTGGAAGTCAATGCATTATGCATTTTTTGTATTAAATCAGGATCTACATTGCAGTGGATTAATCTAGCCAGTGTCTTGCGAATTTTTTTCCTCTTTATTTTTTGTAACCCATCTGCCAACTACAATAGGTTGCAATTTTGTTGAGCTTTTCATGCTGAAAAGTTATTAATACCAGATGTTCATTTCTTGGATATTCTAAACAAAAAAATTCCATAATGAAAAACAAAATTGTAACAATTATATGTCCAAACTTGGTGGATTAAAGATCCTACTATAATTCTGGACTATGTCTTATGTTTAATACATTAACGCTTTTTTCCATCAAGGGGCGCCTGAGGCAGCCTAGGTTTCATTTTGCTCGAGGGAGAAAGGAAATGTATTCACATCTCTAGCATTGTTCTTTCACTGTGTTTTGTCCAAAATATCATGAATATAATAGAGTTCCAGAGAGGACAATGAAAATATGTAGGTCATGGGTTTTAGCTGGGATTCCAGAGATAAAGATTGCTGTTCAGGACTTTCAATGAATTTTCAGCTGAGGTCAGCTCTGCATTCCAATGAACAAATAACCCACTGACAGCAAAATAGAAATTATAAGAAAAAAAAAGAAACCACTCTGTTTTTAAAAAGAGAGACAGCTTTATCAGGGAAGAAGATAAGCAAAAGACTGGATCTTCAGCTACTGTAAATTGGTGCAGCTGTATTATTCATTCTAGAGAGTTGTCTCTTTTCATAGCTTATCTCCCTCCATTAGTTTTGCTGAAAGCCATTGTTAATTTTCTGTGGCCTGGCTTTGGGGGAGTATAGTCTGATCTGTTATCTTTCACTAAACTCTTCCTGTCCACATTATTTAAGATGCTGTAGATATTCCCAGTGGATTTCTAAGGCCAAGAACAGGGAGGGGACGTAATCGCTGCAGACTGCGCAGGACAGAAACGCCGCCTAATTTGAAACTCCTTCCAAAAACTGGGGCCGGGAAGTGGGGGTGGAGGGAGTTCTTAAGCTCTTTTGTATATTATACAAGCCCCTCGTTGCAGCTTTCCACCTTAAACTACTTTCAAGTTAAGAAGCAAGAGGAAAAAGCAAGAAGTAACAGAGCTTTGAGAGTCAAGAGAAAGGGCTGTGTTTGCTCTTCTTGGTGCCTCGTGGGGTTGCAAGGCAAGGGAGTGGCAGAGAATCCAGCCAATTTCCCTTGCAGGGGTGTTTCACACATACCACTTTTCATGTTATTTTCCAAACATGTGCTGGTGAATACTTTCCTGGAAGTGTTCAGTGTCATGTTGGATTGGGCCCTGAGCAAGTTGGTCTGGTGGAAGGTGTCCCTGGCCATGACAGAGGCCTTGGAACTAGATGATCTTTAAGCTTCCTTCTAACCAAAGCCATTCTGTGATTATGTGAGTAATTAATTTCAGTTTTGCATAAACTGAAAGAAATGGACCAATTAAATGTTATGAAGTCTGGTACACATTTTATGGGGCACATAGTGTTATTCTGGTTTGTGAAGACTGAATTCAAAACAAGAGGAAAAGTAGTTTTAACTTTTGAACTTCAAAGAAACAAATGAAATAATTTTAGTGATTAAAATTTTTTTCTGCTTTTTAGATCTTGCAAGTGCTTGTACACAGAAGCATCTTGGAAACCTATTTCTACGACAAAAAACAAAGGTTTCTTTCAGTAATTTAATCAATTTAGTTTTATGTGGTAATATTTTTAGTTTAAAAAGAAAGCTGCCTGACAGACCACAAGAACTAATTTTTTTGGTACTGTTGTGTCTTCCAATTCGTACTCTGATAGTTTTTCTTTTTTGTGGATATCTGTTGGATAATCTCCTCTCATTCAGTGCACAGAACTTGCATTAATATCAGTGAAAATTTCCTGCTTGGAACAAGTGCCAGATTAGCAACAGGTGCTCTTCAATAGCTTCCCTTCACTTTGGATAAACCCTGCAAAGGTCAGATATTTATCTGGAGTTTATCTGACTCTCCCAAGCCTCTGGAGGTTACTAAATACCATAAACTGAACAGTTCTTTAAAAAATGATGGAACTTTCTAATCTGAACCTGACCAGAAATGCCACAGGTAAAGGTTTTCCAGCAGGACTTTTTCTTTTTTCCCAGGTTCAAAAGCACATGATAATGAAGAAACCAGTTACTTCATATCCACAGAAAATCCTTTGTGAAATTTGGTTGTAAGCATGTGTAAAGAAATAAGAGAGGTAAGGGGTGATATGGCAGTTTTCTCTACCTGAACTAATTTAGCTGTCCTTATAAGGATATGGACAGGAATATTTAATGAGACTGGAGATTTTTTCCCAGCATTACATTTCTTTCTCTTAAATAATGTATTGCTTCTCTTTATCCTCTTCTTCCTTCCACCTATGCATGTGCACCTATACACACACACACACACACAGGCACAGACACATATATGTTTACATTTGTATAATAATATGTATAATAATTGATCTCAATAAAACAGATTTACTCTATAAGATATACTGGCAGCAGTTCACTAGGTTTTCAAATTTGCAGGTGGGCTGTGAGAAAATGATATTTGCCTTAAGTAAGATTGTTTCTTATAGTTCAAAATTCTGTCTCCTACCAAAATACCGGTTTTTGATTTTCCAACAAATGAAAAAGAATAAAATAAAGATTAGGAGTGAAATGATACAACTCACAGGATTAAATAAGCAGGTGTGATAATTCAATGGGTACTTTCAGAGCTGCTTTTCCAAGGCAGAAGAAAATAAAAGATTGGAAAAACACTCTCTCTGAATTTCTTTTTTACCCCTAGCTTTATCAAACCACTGTTTTCTCTCTATCTAATCCATTTATCTCTCTTACTGTAAACACAACTGCTTATGCATCCCTTCCCACCATATTTGTCTTTCTCCATCCTAAATTCATCAGTCTTATATCAGGGTACTCTGCAATTCAAAAGCCCGATCAGGTTCCTCTCAGTAGATATTTTTGTTGGGTTTTGTTTTTGTTTATTTTTGATACAGTTGTTTGACTTGTTACATATCAATTTTGGGTATACAAAATGGCTGTCACACTGCACTCTCATAGCAAGAGGAATAAAGGCCACCTGCCTTACAGGTCCAGCCACTCCCAGCCCTGCTTTTCTTGGTCCTTTAAGACTGAACATGATTTTCTTCCTAGTGTCACAAATTTCAGCGATTTCTAAGACCATTCAACACTAACATTCACCTCCCTAGGCTGAAGGTTAAGATATTCTAGCCATCCAGGAACTAGTTGCACAAAAATTTGGAGATACCTTAGAAAGACTATCAAAAAGTAGGGTGGAAAAGAAAACAAATTTAAGAAATATTTTAATGTTACTGTGAGTGTTCAAATAGGTTGCCCAGTGAGGATGTGGAGTCTCTGTCCCTAGAGATGCTAAAATCCAACTGGACGTGAACTTGAACAACCTACTCTAACAAACTGTTCTTTCAGCATGGGGTTGGACCAGACAATCTACAAAGATTGTCTGAATCTCCACTCATCAATTGCTGATTCTGTATCACTAACAAAACCAATGTGCAGGTTCAGACATTTGAAAGAATCACAAAAGATTTCTAGTGCCTGAAAATCTGGCCTTTTTTTTTTCCCAAGTAGGTTATCTAATAAAAAGCTGATCTTTTCCCAGACTTGCAGCTCAAAGATGAATGATTCTGCTTCAGCAGGTCTCTCACTAATTACTGATGGTCATGGGCTTTCTTATCCAGACTAATGGTGAAAGCTACAGTTCCTACTAACTTTCTTTGAGGATGACACAAAAAATACTTAATAGGAACTACTTGAATGTGATGTGAAGGATTTTGTCCAGCATTTCCTTCCTTAGCATAGCTGACAATGAAGGAGAGAGCACAGCTGAGTCCCTGCAGTACACAAAGGACATCAATGAGGTATTGAAAAAACTCAGTGAAGCACAACTGAAATGATAAAGGAATTACAGAACATCATGTGTGAGGGGCTATTACAGAGTCTGAAAATGAAGTTTTTAGAAAAAAGAAAAGAAGGAGAGAGCCCTTTGTGGTCTCTGCATTAATGCATAATAAATAGAAAACATGTGTACAATGATATCATGTCATAAGAATTTTTTGTCTGCTCTGCACAAGATGTCAGGCAGTGAAAAATCTGCCTCATGTTGCTTGTATTTACCCTGGTGGGAAAGTAGTTTAGGATTTAATTGTTACTTAATCAATGAGGTTCTCTAAAAATTACTCTAAAAATCTAAGTCACTTAATAGAGAAAAAGTTTATTCTCTGTAAATGTCTGAGTCATCTCATGGAATTCAATAGCAGATATTTAATTCATGCCATATTATGGGTTCAAGTAAAAAACAAACTATTGAATCCTATATATTTTCTGTCAAGTTCTACACAAGTTTTCTGTAAGAAAATGATTCAAAGCATGAAGCAGTAAGGCAGAATGATTCAAAATAATTTTAAAATGTGTTATCAATGTATTTAACATTTTATAGGATTAGAATATAGACAGGATTTGTTTTTAACAGAGATAAATTGGTTAAATTGAAGTTTAATTCATGGCAGTAGCATTACTCTTCTAGATATAATTGTTATTTATTTTTCTAATTTAGAAGAAATTGAAGGATTGAAGGGTTAATTTTTCCTATTCCACGTTTTAATTTCTTGTGCTTTTGAGGACTATTTGATTTTTGATTGTTTGTTTTGGGGGTTTTGTTTTTACACAGTAGCAAGCTCTGACTTTTCCTCTTCTATAATCCTAATCCCATATTGCTGTTTAAAATTTTATTTTAATATTTAGTATTTATACTTGTTTTAAAATTTTAATTCTTTCTGTTGTTTTATTTCCATCTTTATTTGCAAATTGCTTAGTCACAGAAATGGTAACCGGTCCAAACATAAGAACACCATGTGATTGTTTAGTACAAACCTCCCTCTGAAATGGACCAAACTCATTTTAAGGTAAACTGGATTCTACCCTTCTACTAGCAAAAATGTTCTGAACTGTGATTTCAAGCTTCCTCCCTTTGTTATTGTTCAGAGTTGCATCCAGATATTGACAGTCTGGATGAGGGACAAGGCACTATCCCACAATACACAATACAAATAAACTTTTAGTATATTCCCAATCCAGTTTTGTCCTTCATTAAACAGCCCTCTCCAAAATAATTTCAAGATATTTCTAGGAACTGGGGCTTGCACAGGACAGGGATTGTTCACAAAACCAGTTTGCAAAGGACATTAACATATGAATGCAAACCAAGATGTAGTGGCTGCCTGTGGGATCAGGTAACAAGACCTGGTACTTTTATATTGGCTTTTTTTTTTTTTTTTTTTTTTTTGTGTAACCTTATTGTAAAGGTGGTTATTCTATAACAAAGCCACCACTGCTAACTGGGAAGAAAACAGGTGGTTGCCTAGAGATGGTCTGCTCTGCCTACCTACAAGCACAGGGCATGTGTACTCAAAGAAGAAATGCAGCACCTCTTGTCAAAGCAAATGATGGAATTAAACATCTGAGTGGCTCATTGTGTCCACATTTTTTCTCCTTTTTGACTTCCAGTAAGGCTGTTCCTTGCATTTCCTAACCAACCAGCAAAGAGCTAAGACAAAATCTGGAGACCTGTTTTAGACACAAGATCAGTTTGAATCTTTGAGTCATCATCATGGCTTGGCTTCACGAAGGAAGATCTGGGAAGGGCTCTACCCGCCCTTGCTGCAGGCTCGCTGATGGCTGAAAAGGCCAATGTGGGACAGACAAGTCCGGGTGCAGAAGGGACAAGAGAAAGATTCCCCAGGCGGCAACAACTGGACGCGATTCTTTCTGAGTTGTCTTTTCTCCTCGAGAGTGATCTTGTGCGAGTTCTCAAAGGAGGCAGCAGCGTTATAGATGGTTTGTCTCCAGGTCTCCCAATTGGAGGCCAGAGCAGACCAGTGATGATGATCAATATGACCAAGGCTGAGATGTTGTTTCAGGGAGTCCTTGTATCTCCTTTTCGGGGCTCCTCTCTTGCGACACTCAGTGGCGAGTTCACCATGGAGCACGATCTTAGGGAGGCAGTGGTCCTTCATCCTGGAGACGTGCCCTGCCCAATGCAGCTGTGTTCTCAGCAGCATGGCCTCGATACTTGTGACTGCAGCCTGTTCAAGAACAGATGTATTGGTCACAAAGTCCGTCCAGTGGATGTTGAGGATTTTATGGAGGCAGCGTTGATGGAACCGTTTGAGGAGTCGCAGGTGGTGGCGGTAAATGACCCAAGACTCAGACCCGTACAGAAGAGTAGACAGTAAACACTGATCTTTGTACTTTTTTTCAGGTGTTTATTTCGCCAAACTCTTTTATGGAATCTACCAAAAGCACTGTATGCCTTTGCCAGCCTGTTGTCTATCTCTTTGTCAGTCTTACCATCTGAGGAGATGATGCTTCCCAGGTAGTTAAATTGCTGGACTGTTTTGAGTTCTGAGTCGCCAATGGAGATATGGGGATGATGGATGACTCCCTGAGGTGCAGGTTGATAGAGAACCTCTGTCTTCTTCAAGCTGACTTCCAGCCCAAAAAGCTCAGCAGCCTCTGCAAAGCAGGATGTTAAACGCTGCAGAGCTACTTCTGTGTGAGCAACGAGGGCAGCGTCGTCAGCGTAAAGTAGCTCAGAGATGAGATGGTTCAGGGTCTTGGTGTGGACCTTCAGTCGCCTCAGGTTGAACAGGCTTCTGTCAGTCCAATAACGAATGTAGATCCTATTTTTTTCATCAAGATCTGTCGTGGCCCTTTGGAGCATCATGCTGAAGAAGAGAATGAATAGAGTTGGTGCAAGAACACAGCCTTGTTTCATTTCATTAGTTTTTCAAAAGGGCTCAGAGTGTATCACCATATCTGACTTGGCCGCTCTGGTCCTCATGGAGCAGGATGATCATTTTAAGGAACTTGGGTGGACACCCTAAGCATTCCAGAATCTGCCATAGACCTTTTCTGCTCACAGTATCAAAAGCTTTGGTAAGGTTACATAAAGTGCTTTGTTCTGTTCCCTGCACTTCTCTTGCAGTTGTCTGAGCACGAATACCATGTCTGTGGACATCGTATCTCTGTGCCCGCCCTGCCCAGGGGTGTGTCTGGGAATCTTTGAGTAAGGGCCCAATAAAGTACACGAGTCCCAGCCTGGAGTCCGGGATAAAGGACCACATATTGCAGGAGCGAAAAGGGTCGCAGAGGAGAAGGGATCAGGTTATCACACTGCTGGGGGATCTCCCACAGCCCTCACTCCTGCTGCCTGGCAGATCCCCCAAGCAATCCCAGGTCTCCCAAGCCATCAAGGGATGACTGTGCAGCACAGACCATCCTATGGAGCAATGCTACCAAGGAACCAGTGCCACCTTGGCAAAATAAGATCACCCTTTGAGGAGGTTGGAGGGATCAAGAAAAATGAAGAAAGAAAGTACAATTCAAATCTCTTCATAGTTCCAAAATTCCTTCCAGTTCCCGGTTTCCATCAGGATACCAGAAATAGGATGATGCCTTGCAGTACTACTGAGTTACTGCCACACACTGAGCACTGCTGTACCATCTGATGGGTTTGTACAGCGTAGAGCCAGCCCCAATCTCTAACAACCCTACTGAACCTATTCAGTGTGGTTTGTGCCACAATAATTAGTATTGCACACATAGAAACAGATGCCTCCTCTCAGTGTGTTTCTCGTGACAGGCAGGATGAGAAGCTATTGAATTATGCTAAAATCCTGTGACAACAGTCTGCCTTGGGATCTTCTCCAGTGAGCCTGTTTCTTTTTTTTTTCTCATTCAGTGAGAGGTTTTTGCAGTCAATGTTTGACTTCTTGAAGGATATTTAATTCTGTAACAAAGACAGACAACCATTCCCTGCCTGATTACTTTTTAACTGTTTAGATCTATAGATTAAATTGCATTGCAAAGTCATTATGAACGGCTTTCAGAGGAAAAAAATTATCTCACATACTTTCCTCTCCATAAGATATGTCCTGTTGAGTAGAGGTTTACAACCATATAGTGAGAAGTACACACTAACTTAATTTACTGTAGTGAGCACCTCAGAGACATGGCTGCAGTAAAATAAACAACATCAATTCAATTGTTTCCTCTTATGTCACACTGTAAACTTCATAAACATGTAAATTCTAAAATCTCCATAAACACTTCAGTATTATGAATCACTGCAGGGTATCACAGCTGGTTACCTGCAGAAATTGTGTCTGGAAACTAGTCCATCACTTACAGGCAGCAGCAGATGTTAAAGGGAAAGTGTTTCATATAATCATCCTAAACACAAAATAAAGCAAGAGAAGTAGCAAGATATGTAGTGAGGCGTTTTTTGTATCTGTTTGATACAATATCAGGGATCTGAATTTTGTTAGTGCATCTACACACATGGATGGGAGAGATCAGCCTGAGATGGGTTTGTTCAGAGCAGCATTGCTCTCAGGTTGGGTTCTGACTGAGAATCAGAAATGAGACTTCCACATGCACCACAGTGACAAAAAAGCTGCTGCCTACACTCTTGCCTAGAACTAACACTGAGTTAAATTAATATTCTATGGTCGCAAACATCATATGGGTCTATTTTTTTCTGGGATTGTCAAAGGATCCTACGACAGCTGGATACCTGAATCCAGCTGTGAAGCAGTTGTGTTCTCCAGTTTCCCAGGCTCTACTTAGTATCCAGCTCCTGTGTTTAAAGGAACCCCCGTGTACGATGATTTATAGTGTTATTTGACAAACACCTGAACCTCTGACCCAGCATGGCAAGAGTTGTGTCCTGCCATGATGCATTTAATTCAGTTATTTGCCCACTCCCAGACCAGGCTGGAGTATTTTAGATAACAGTCCTGCTACCCAAGGCTCGGTCTGTGGGAGTTGTGACCTGTCAAAAAGTGCCTCACATGCCATTTATATTTACTCAGAAAGAGGTAGTGGAAGGTCTTATTTAACTCTCCAGCTCAGCTACAGTGCTCCCTCTAAAATAAAAACCCTTGGAGACTTTCTGAAGCCCTTCATGAGGTACCACTGACTCCAGGGGCATAAGAGAATTCACTTTCTCGGTTTTGATATCTGCCTCTATTTGTTATTTCCACCTGTATTTCTCTTCCTCCCATGAGTTCCTAATAATCAATAAATCCATTTCTTAGTGATATACTTTCTAACAACTGAAGTGATGGTTTTCCTTCAGTAAGAGAAACCCCGAAAAATGAAATTGTTGATAACAATAGTTTATGGAACAGTTATAAAAACATACATGAGATACTTATAGATTTGATATTACATGGTGTTTAGGCATTATGTGATAGTCACCCAACCAAACAAAAAGTAAAAAAAAAACCCATGTTGAATAAGATGAAAATATAACTGTTAGTGATTTAAAAGAGAGATCTCAGAAAAAAGGCTGTATCTAGAAGGTTCGAGTGGATACCAACACCAGCAAGGGATTTAGAAATGTGCAGTCTTCATGTAACTGCTCTGTCTAAGTAAAAATGTCAGCCCGAGAAATTCCATTTGAACCTGACCTACTTTTTACCACTATCAGCCAGAGGGGAACAATAAAAAAATAAATTAGGTCAGTTATTTATGACTTGAAACAATAAGCTACTTGAGGGGGGGAAACACTCACTCATTCTATAATAAAGTTCTGATTATATTCTTCATTAAAAAAACATTATATATATTGATAAATAAACCATGCTTGGAGACTCTGAAGGATAGTGGGGCACATATTGATTATAATATCTGCTTATTTTGGCTGGTGAATTCTCAGGCCAAAAGTTTACAGAGTGAATTTTTCCATTTATTGGCTGCTAGTTTGCTCTAGCATTTCTCCAATGTGCCAGCAGTGACATTTCCTTCCACTCTGTTGATGTGTTAAGGTTTGCCCACAAGGGAGATGGTTCTTGCTTGTTGATTCCCATAACTAGGAAATTTGCAATTCCAAGAAGAAATAGCAGCAGTAGCACCATATAAACAATGCTGAAATTTGTAGCTTCAGCTCTGGCACAATGGGAAGCCTCAGTTAAGGATTGACTGAGCGTGATGCTAAAATGAGTCTTTGGAGGTTAGTTCTTGGAACTGGAGGCTGACTGCCAACCCCCTCTGTAGGTAGGGAAAGCTGAAAAAAATCTGAGTGTAGTCCTGAAAACCACATTACCCACAGATTAAAGGCCAGGCCTTCAGCATCTTTAAATCACAACTATTCCACAGAAAGTAGACAATGTAGATTACACTGGACTGTATTTTCTGCTCTTGTCTAACCATTCATTTGTGATGTATCTGCCTCATGCATATTTTCATATATAATAGGTATAAAATGAAGATTAGCTTTGGCCATTGATATCCACTGTGTTCTATTAGGTTGGCCTTTTTTGTTGTTCTTTTTTTCCCCATTACTAAGTAAGGAGAGGAGGGGAGAGGAGAGATGCATCATGAAGAAAAGAGTTTGAGAGGAGCATTCATCTCTTCCAAATTAACCAGAAGTGTCATTCCCCATCCAACTCATTCTCAGCCCTGCCAAGTGACAGCTCAATTGTTGTCTTTTGTCTAATATCACCAAACCCACTCTCCGTTTCTCACCCTTCAAGGCCATTTAACCTGTGTTCTGTTTTAAAACAATGAAAATGATCCTGTCTGTAGTGTATGGGATGAACTCCTCACCATGATCTACAGGACCTGCTTTCCTTCAAATTCCTTCTTCAAATTATTCTTTCTCACAATGCCTGTCAAAAATTTATACTCCCTAATGTTTTCCTTCCAATTTTTTTCCAATCTATGTAAATTGACCTAATAGAAGATATTAATTTTTTTCTTCTCTAGTCATGCCTTATTTATCAAAGTCCTCACATTGGTTCACCTACAGATATATGTCACTGTGTCTTATTATATTGATTTGATAAAATAATTTTGCATAATTTGTTGAACTTGTGTTCTTCTGAATCTGCTGACCTCCTCTCTCCATTGGAATGTAACTGCACAAATCTCTTTCTAAAGGGATCACATTTTTACCCTATGCATGGAGCCTTACTCAGGTCATGCTTCATAAATGTGTATTATATGTGTTATAAAGGAAATAACTGGAAAAAAATGTATTGCACTCATTTCCTCTATGTTTCCTGTCATTTATTTTATGAAACAATAAGTTTCATGAACCTGTTCTTCCCTCCCAAACGATCATTCAACCACCTTATGGCCTCCTTTGTTCTCAAGAATTAATGAAAAACTTAAAAACCTTTTTATCTAAATTATATATTATCTTCCACTGAGTAAAGTACTTACAAAGCACCTGGAACCATTGTCCCTGAAAAGGCAGGGACCTCAGAGCTGCCTGTGCCTTTTATTCTCATTCTGACCTTTGATTTGCCACGTTCTGTTCTTATTCTTCACTTTTGTTGTCTTCCTCTTCTACTAGGATTTCCTTTTTCTTCTTGAAATTTTTTCCTGGGGGCCCATTGCACTCAGCTGCAGAGCTCCCTCACACATCAATTTTATCCACAAGTCTGCCACCTTAAAAAAAAACCAAAAAACAAACCACTTCTTATTTGTGATTTCCCCCTTTTTCTTGAGTATTTTCTTGCCTTCGGTTCTGTAGAAAAATGACCTTTCCATTGAAATTTTATCTGTAACTTTTTATTTTGTTCCACATCGTTACCTCACTGGCTTCCTGTGCTGTCTAAAACACAGTGGCAAAGCACCAAGCTTCTTCCCACTCTAACTGCCTTTGCCATCTGGTCTGCTCAATGCAAATCATCTTTCCTTTCTGGACACAGATATTGGGCAGCAAAATGATCCTAACCCAAAAACTCTTCACAAAATTTTGTTTTGTGAGTCACTAGCCAACCTCAGCACAAGGGCTGAGATACGAGTTCTGTACATTGACTTTAAATATAGAATTTCATTTGATGGGAAAAAAACAAAACAAAAACCGAAACACACAACCAAACCTAACAGATTTTAATATAAATTTCTATATTTGGATCTACTGTATATATAAATTTGTAGTATTTATATGTAATAAATATACATATAATATCTATAATATCTACATACATATATATGTATATTCAGCTGATGAGGCGAGAGGCTCTATGGCAGTGCAATCAGCTCTAGTGTGGTGCACAAAGTGGGTTCCTCATCCAGGGAAACCTAAGGGAAGCAGAGAGACCTGTCAGGAGCCCATAGCTCACCCAGAGTGGCTGAGAAGATCCATTCATAGCCAGGATCAGTAGTGGACAAGTCTCCACATACATAAAAGAGGTCCCTGGGGAGCCCCAGTGACCAGGAGGTTCAAGGAGAAACCTTATTTCTCTCTACAACTCTCCAAAAGGTGATTGTGATGAGGTGAGGGTTGGTCTTTTCTTCCATATGACAAGTGATAGGTAGGAAAAGAATAAATGGCTTCAAGCTACAGCAGAAGAGGTTTGGATTGGGTCTTAGATTGGATACTAGAAAAAAAATTTTCACTGAAAGGGTGGTCAAGCATTGGAACAGACTGCCCAGGGGAGTGTTTGAAACACCATCCCTGTGAGTGCTCAAAAAACATGTTGTTATGACACATAGGGACATAGTTTAGTTATGGACTTGGCAGTGCTGGGTTAATGCTTGGATTCAATGATCTTAAAGGTCTACTCCAATATAAATGAGTCCAGGATTCTATATACTTCCATGATTCTGTATACTTCCAGTTAGATGTGATAAATTTTAAAACAACAATTCATGGCAATTTAAATGTCTAGTGAATGGGAACTTTATGTATCCATTCTCTGCAGGTTTAAAGCTGGTTCAGACCATTAAGGACTGAAACATTCCTGCTGAAATATTTCTGCTGGAGTCACATATGAAATTAATTGAGTTCCTCAACTGTGTTACAAATTTGTTTTCCCAGCTAGCTGCTGGAAGGCCAAAGATTTCAAAGTCTGAAGGATGGCTGTCAATTGCTTTCACATCCTTTATATATGTTTTTCTGATAAGCCAGCTGAATAACTGGTAACAATATTGTGAGAAATTCAGAGCTATCTAAATATTTATTGGCTACATGTGACTAGCTGGAAGCTCTCTCATCTCTAGGGAGACAGAATAAGGGCTGAATAGGATCCACAATTGGATCCCTACTTGAAATGCTTACTAATTTTTTTTAAATTGTTTGTTTTTGTTTCTTTGGGGTTTTTTTTTTGATGGTTTATACTCACCTCTTCAATGTTCTTGAAAGTAGCCAATGCATCTCAAAGTTAGCAGGTCAAATAGAACTGATAAACAGAGAGATGGCAAGCTAACATCATAAACTACAAACAGAAAACATGTCAAGAGTAATAAAATGCTTGTAAAAAACCAAAGCTAACCACCACCACCCCCAAAAAAATATACCAGACAAAAAAATCCCCAAACAACAGCAACAAAGCACAAACAAGAAAGGAGGAAAACTCCACTTAAGATAGAAAAAACCTTAAAACTCAATTTTACATAAATACATGTATCAAATTTCCAAGAGAAGCATTTCTAGGTATAGCAGAAAAATGTTAGAGCCAACTGGAATGTCATTAGCAAAGAATCTGGCTGTGTTACCTGACAGTAGATATGTCAGTAGAAAAAAATCTACAGCTTATTGATGTTGCAGAGAGATTCACTCTCACACACGGCAGAGCACTGGGCACTGCCTGGTTTTTTTAGCCTGGTTTTGCCTATTCCCAGGCTGCAGGATTGGTCATGAGTAAACCTCTGAGAGTGAGCAGTGCAGTCAGTTTGTGTGACTTTGAGTGTGGTCTTAAAGAAAGCATACAGAGAGTTTTAGGGAATTAAACAGTGGACATATGAGTTACATTTTCCTAGAAATGAAGGCCAGAGGGTCTTTCATTGACCTAGACTGACCTTCACAGACCTCATGCTGCACTGTGCTTCATTAGATACACTCTTGTCTGTCCCAATATGCTCTGGCCATTCCTCAGAAGCAGCCAGGGAGTGACTAAAACAGTTCAAGAAGTCAGAATATTTAGAGTAAATCTAATCTATCCTTCCCTGTAGATGGAGTCATTGTTAAGGATGCAACTTCTGCAAGCATATAACTTAGTACCCAACCCATTTTCCTCGTAGTGGTGAATCACCCCTAACCTGTCTGTCATGCAGGAACCTTGAGCTGGGGTATACAAATAACTGTACAATTCTTGGTTTACACCCACTTGATATTGTTTCCAGCAAACCAGCTCACCTGTGCTAATTAGCTAATACCTCTTTTCTGTACCATTTTCTGTATTTTTCCTCCTTTTCTTAAGAGCAGATCAGCTTTTGCTAGGTCTTCCAACTATCTCCAGTCACACAGGATATGATGATGGCACTAGGTCAATGTTTGCATAATTTGAGTGGAAAGGGACCTTTAAATGAAAACAGTATTTCCTAACCTCCCTCCACACAGCTCAGCAGCAAAGCAACATATTCTGCCAGCCCAAAGCACTCTGTGATCAGGGCCTGTGGTATCAGACTGTCTCCTTAGCAACAATTCAGCTAAACTGCTGGGCTGACCTAGTGGTCCCTTGGAGGTTTTCTCTATCCCAGAGATGAAATAAATTGGGAACTGTATATTTAAAATGTCTACTGCAACAGCTCGTGCTAGAGCTAAGCTGCTATGACTGTGTTTATCCTGAAATGGAGGAGAAAGAAGTTAGAAATTAAAGGAAATGTAAAGCAGAACTGTACTGAAAACCAAAGCACAATCAATACGTTGGTTTTTTTCTTATATAGAAGCACATTCCATTTCTGTAATTGTTCCAAAACCTCAAGAGTCTGGAACAGGACACAAGGGTTCAAAAGATACGCTTTCAGCTGACATTTTTTCCAGCAAACTGATAATAAATGAAAGGTTAAAGCCCCCAAGGATATATCCCCCCCATAATGCTTTTCTTTTGATTTCCCCAACCATTTTAATTTCAAGAAGTTCTGTAAATTGACAATCCTCTAGTGAGACCTTCCCAGTTCTTTTTCCTTTTCTGAGTGATGTGATTCACTTCACCTTCTCCTCTTGCCACTGAAGAGCTGGCTGTCCCAGCAGCCAGCTTTGCACAGATCGGTCCCCTTATGGATGTGGAAGTTCTCAGCTTGTCTCTGTGTCATATCTTTGTTCTTTATTCCAAGACCCAGTGGTAGAAACCACCCATCATCTTTTGTTGAGGATACACTGGGGCACTTTGGGGTGTTTGTTGTGCTTTTAACAAATCTGCGTAATATTTGATGAAAAGCAGAGCTGCTGTTAAAGTGAGTTACCCTCACTAAACAACACTCTTGGCATCTGTGCTGTGCATACCTGTGTGGAGAGACGGCTCATTACTCTTCACATTGCTTTATACAGCTTCAGGCATTTTTATGCCGTCCATGCTGACACTGACAGATTCTCCTCTCCGTAACCCTGCTTCTGTAGTCAGCACATGTTTTGTTTCCTAATTCCACAGCTTTCATGCAATTCAGGAAGTGTTTACAGAGCTACAACTCATTTTATCCCGTATTTTAGGATCTGTGGTCTGACTTCCAGGGATCCCCCCTGGACTGTTGTCTGACTAAGGCAATTTCTACAGCCTAAGGCAGCTTTAGAGCAGCAACTCAGGCTCTCTCTCGACATTAATTAATCTGTTGGTGCTGCATGCAGAAAATAAGAGCCTTTCAAAGTTCATTTTCTTTATTTTGCACACTTTGATGACACACTGGTGCCTCTGAGAGACAAGGTTTATCCTACCAGCAAATCTTCTCAAAGGTATCCTACTTGTGTCTTCATCTCAACAGGGTAGATACCATCTCTGCAAAAGGAATAGAAATCCACTGGTCATGGTGATGTTTTAGCTTTTTTCAGCAGTGCTCAAGTATTAACAAATTTTAACACTACCAAGTAGCATAAAACTTCTGCTATGTCTTTGTATGGTGCTGGCACTCTCAGACTAAGTATGTGTGCCAACAGGAAACAGCTAATGGAAATAACTTTTGGGTCGTGGCCAACCCGGTTATCTCTGCAACTGAAAAATACAGACCCAAGTTCTCGTTTGTATGATGCTATGGTTCTCTGAAGTACTGAATGAGCCATTTCAAATGCAAGAGGGCAGGATTTTAAAAGGATCCACATTTCAGCAGAGTATTTTTGTACCATGACAGTAACATCCACAGTTTAGAAATTATTTAAATTGTTGGTTTCAAAAATACCTTTCAGCAGGAGGTCCCAAATGGCTTTAGGGTGTAAAACAATAAATTGTTTTTAGAGGTTTCTTGCTATACCAGTTAAGCATATAAAATATCTGTCAGGAAGAGAAAAGAAAGTTTTATTTGATTTTTTTTTTCACCTACACAGGAGCAAGAAAAATTTTGTACCTGGTTTCATGTACAGTCCAATGCCTGAATAGTTATTGACATCAGAAGTGTAATTAGATATTCAGCTGATATATTAGATATAGGATTGTGTGAAAGCAGATCATGAAGAAGTGCTGTGCTGGGTTAACCTTGGCTAAAGGCCAAACACCCAACCAGCTGCTCACTCACTCCTGCTCCTCAAGCGAGCAGGATGGAAAAGTGTGAGGGTTGAAGTAAAGACAGAGAGAAACCTGCCAATTGTTCTCACAGACAAAAGAGTCAGGGAAAAATTATTTAAATTATTGCCAGTTAAAGTAAGATTTAAGTAATGAGAAAACAAGGACAAGCATTAAAGCAACACATTTCATTTCCTTTTCCCCTTCTCAGGACCAACTGCACTTGCTCTCTCCTGAATCCTCCTCCTCCAGAGCAGCATAGGAGAGTTGCATCATAAAACCTGGTTGAGATAGATTCGTCAGGTTAATAAACACCTGGCTGGGATCTGCCCTTCATGGTGCTGGGTGGCTTTGCACTAAGGAGGATGTGGCCCAGCATCTCTCTTTATCAGAGGAGACTGAAAATCTCCTACACTGTTACTAGAGGCTTATTAAAGATATACCATTAGAACAGTATCAGATTTTTGAATTTAAAAAAAAAAAAATCAGGTAAAATTACTTCAGGTATTTGCTTTCTGTAGATTTTTAGAGAAAACTGAAGCTGACTGAGAGAGCCTGGCAGAGGGGGACATGACAAATGAGCGACTGACAAACAAAAGATTCTTCATCTTTTTCTATTTAAGTTATTTGACTCTTATTATACCATTTAAATGCTACTTTTTTCTTTCACCTTGAATTACCAATTGCAAAAATTGGAATGTCTCATCTGTTCTACAGTCCATAGTCATGTATCTAAGATAAACTAATATCATGTTTGTTTTGCAAATCAACAAATAAGACCCTGAACCTCCAGATTAATATATGATATCATTCACTGAACTATTTCTTGCCTGTAGAACGACATCTGTTCTGCTACAAGTTGACAGTAAGCAGTGTGCTAAAAATGAGCTGAGTTTATGTAGTGCTTGTGATGGAATAAGGAAATTTATTTATCTAAGATTTTAGCCTATAAAAGCATTAAGTCCTTTTGGGCTATTACATAATTTTTTCTGTTAATCAGTTTTTAGGGAATTTGTGGGGGGGGATATTTTTTTTGTGTTTGTTTGGCTGATTGTGGGTTTTTTACATTTTTTAGCTTTTGCAAAGAGCCATTCAATTTTATTTCTAACTGTTTTTTCACACATGTAACCAAAAAAAAAACACTAATTGTATCACAGAATCACAGAATGGGTCAGGTTGGAAGAGACCACAGTGGATCATCTGGTCCAACCTCCCTGCTCAAGCAGGTTCATCCCAGAGCACATTTCACATGATTTTGTCCAGACATTTCTGGAATATGTCCAGTAAGGGACACTCCACAATCTCTCTGGGCAACCTGTTCCAGTGAGTGGTCACTCACACAGGAAAGAAGCTTTTACTCATATTGAGGTGGAACTTCTTGTACATCAGTTCCTGCCCATTGCCTCTTGCCCTCATGAAAACAGTGAAGGGAAAATGAGTGGCTTAGGTCAATTAAATACACAGTAAAAAATGTAATTTAAGAGATGCTTGAAGTTAGTTTAAACTCACTGAATAATTCTGGATAAATAGGAAAGACAACATTTTTTTTGAAATGTTGAAAACAATTCAATTAGTAATTTTCAAGGATATTGAGGTTCCTGAAATAGAAATTTGTAAAAAGAAAAAAAACCCACCAGATTCTCAAAATGGTGGCTGCCAAAATATCTTCATTTATGCCTAGTTAGTGTGCTTAGCCAACACGTGAGATAGAGAGGCAGAAAGTCAGCAGTAGAATGAATGACTCTATATCCTGGCCAACAGTACGCCCAAAAGGCATATTTGTGTTGCAGTACTTGATCTAGTGAATATTTAATAGAGTTGAATATGGAATAAAGTCAGAGGAGATACTGAGAATACCACAGAAGATTAGAGCACACTCTGGGGAAATGGTTAATGTGGGTTCAAAGCCTTTCAGAAATAAGGAAGATTTGAACATGGATCTCTCAATTCCATGGGTTTTGTTTTGTCTAATTTAAAATACTTCTTCTGGGCATTTCTGTGATTTGTCCTTCTTTTTTTTTTTTGGACAAAATATTTTTAGAAATATCAGAACAGCATCTGAAAAGTGTTTTCTAAATATTTTTGGTTTGAGGCTAAAAACATGTTACTCACCTTTTCTCGCAGTGAGAAGTGATATAAAGGACATTAATGGAGATAATGTGGTGATTTGCAACAATAATGTTTTGTTGCATATTGAAAAGGATGGGAAGGACTGTGGTTGTTGTCTCTTGAGAAATGTGCTCAAATTTTAATCCTCTGTAACAGAAAAAGGATTTTTTGTCACTAACTAATTAAGAGTATCTCTCCTCATTATTTTCCAGTCCTTGTTATTCTTAATTGTAATATAAATAATCTGCTGTGAATCTTTCAGTGAAGGAAAATATATTTAATGACGAAGCTATCAGAAACAGAATAGATTATTTTAAAAAAATACAGCAGTAAAATATTAAGTAAAGTTGAAAAGATACATGAACTTATGTAAGAAAAATTAGTTTTCTTACTTCAGTTCTGTTCAGAAGACAAAATATAGTCAATTTAGTGACAAACTACACTGAACTACAAAAGTATTAATATAAATTATATATTTATATGTATGTATATATGTAGAAAGAAAAATACAAAAATCTAAAGGAAGAAAAATGTATTTTTGTATATGTTCTGGATTTTGCTTTATTGTCTCAGCCTTTAGTCCTGTAAGTTAGAAATCCATTTCTCACAAGACAGAATTCCTTATTAAGAAATAGTCATTGTTTCCAAAGTTAAATAGATGTTTTTCCATGGCTCACACACTCTTTTCTTTTTCTGTTTCTTCTGTACTATTACTCCTGAAACCATTGATTCAAGATCAATGCATTATAGAAATGGGTTGCATTGATATGTTTTTTGAAGCTTATACTTGTTAGCTTTGAAGCAAAGCATAAATGAGCTGAACAAAAATAAAAAAAGAATAAAATAAAGAAAATGCCCTTAGTGTGACAGATTCAATGTGGTCTCTTCTTTTTTGTGCTCGTTTATACCATGATACAAAAGTTTTTTTATTGAGAAACGTTACCTGGTGACTGAGACCACCAAGTAGTGTAAGTCCAAAGGCTTTTGAGCTTATTGGCCAGTATTGTTAATTAACTATTCATGTATTTACAATAGTAAGCACTTCATAAGTCATAAAATTATTATGTAATAAAGAACTTACTTCCATTTACAGCACTTTGAAAATATTGCTGATGGTCAAGCAACAGGTATCTCCTGCAACCCTGATAAAGGAAGACTGAGTATGTTTCTCAAATGTTTTTGAAGTAAACTTAATGGTAAGGGGTAGACTTTCAATGAAATTTGATTAAGGTCTTGCATTTTAGAAAAGCATCAGTCACTGGTTACTATTCCTATTTCCATGAGTCTCCTGCAGAAAACAGCCAGAATGAGTGATAACCACTACAGTGTTTTGAAATCAGTAATTTTTATGGATAATTTTGAAGATAATTCATTGATGAGTTAGTTCTCAAAGCTGGGATGAGAAACATGAACTGGTTTCATTGAGACTTGTTCTTCAGAAGTTAACAAATTTATGTAATGAAGATGTAATGAGAGCAGTGACCGTCTTGCCTCCTTTTAAGTGGAAGCCTGGGTATTAAAAAGTATTTAATTTATGAAGTAAAATAGTTAAAATTATCTAGGAAAAAAAGGAATATTTTGAAGACAGTTCTTCTGGTGAAACTGGTGGAACAATATCTCTTTAAGTCCAAGTTATTTCAGATATGTGCTTCCATATTCAAACTATTTAGAAAAAAAACCCACCATAGCTATTTCATATTCAGTATAAATCCTTCCCTGGAGGTCTGCAGTAAGCTCACAATTATACTTGTAAATTTCCAAATGGAAAGTTTTACATGTTAAGATATACTTTGTATTTAGGGAGAGAGCTCTGGAAGTCAAGATTTAATTGTGCTATACCTTAAGAGGCATGGGATGAAAATACCAAACAGCAACCACACCAGAACACCCCATATTAGGAAAGCTCAGGACCAGAAAAAGCAAACAAACAAACCTATATAAATGTAACTGGCTCTTAAAATCGTACTTTGTTTTAAAATGTAAATGAAATGTGCTTCGTTTCACTGTTCAACACTGCTGGGTAAATTTGCATATTATCTCCTTCTCCCTTTTCAGTATCCTCGACCAACAGCTGTGACCTGTCAAAACTTGCCAGCACAAGGGAAAAAGAAAATGAAGGGGCATATTGGAAACTGTGTCAGCTTATCTATTGCTTTCAGTAAAATGTAATTGCTGAAGATGCCATTAAGAGGTGCCTGAAAAAAACGTGTAAAGGCTGCTTAAATTGTTTTTTCTTTTTTCTTCTCTCCCCGTAATAGCCGTGGTGTGATACCTGGGAAGGGCAAAAGCAAGAGAACAGAACATCGTGTGTACTCTTCTCACAAGCTGCCTCCCTCTGCTGTGGTTTTGTCAGAGTCCTTCATCACAGGTGTTCTGTGGCACCCTTTATATTCCTTCTTGTACTCAGAACTCCTTCACCAGCCCAGCTCCTCACTGATAATTGCTTTTCCTCTGGAGATATCACATATGTTGTGCAAGGGAGGTGAAAGGAGCCTGATGTGGCCCTCTAAGGTGACCCTCCAAGCAACTTCCGTTGTGCCAGCAAGAGGAATCAGGCCTGGGACATGGCTACTGAGAGTGGGCTATAAAAACAGGTCATGTTTGGCTGGAGAAGTGACCTGTCTAAAAAGATGTGATGAATTCCAAAGCTCAGCTTAATAACAAAGCTCCAGTTCTTTGGAATTGCTCTGGCTCTGAGACTGGAATGAAGGTGGTGTAGAGCAATGCAATGTGTGCTGCCCTCAGTGCTTTGTCCATGGGATTTGTGAGATTCATGCTGAGATTCAGGGATTTCACTATCATTGTGAGTCATGGATAACCTTGGATTCTCATAGATTCCTTCTCTGGCCCCAGANACTCAGAACTCCTTCACCAGCCCAGCTCCTCACTGATAATTGCTTTTCCTCTGGAGATATCACATATGTTGTGCAAGGGAGGTGAAAGGAGCCTGATGTGGCCCTCTAAGGTGACCCTCCAAGCAACTTCCGTTGTGCCAGCAAGAGGAATCAGGCCTGGGACATGGCTACTGAGAGTGGGCTATAAAAACAGGTCATGTTTGGCTGGAGAAGTGACCTGTCTAAGAAGATGTGATGAATTCCAAAGCTCAGCTTAATAACAAAGCTCCAGTTCTTTGGAATTGCTCTGGCTCTGAGACTGGAATGAAGGTGGTGTAGAGCAATGCAATGTGTGCTGCCCTCAGTGCTTTGTCCATGGGATTTGTGAGATTCATGCTGAGATTCAGGGATTTCACTATCAGTGTGAGTCATGGAGAGCCTTGGATTCTCGTAGATTCCTTCTCTGGCCCCAGAGCAGAGTGAGGAAGGGGAAAGGGAAAGGGAAAGGGAAAGGGAAAGGGAAAGGGAAAGGGAAAGGGAAAGGGAAAGGAGTGATGGAAATCTCTTTCACTCTGGTGACAACTCTGAGGTTAAAGTCAGGATGCCATCAGTTAGGAATGAAGTCTCTGGGCTGCCACAGGGTGATTTATGGAATGTGAGGTTATCTGATTGCAGCCCAGAAACAGACTTAACTGCACTAAATTATCTATGCTTTTCTGACAAGTGGATCAAGATTTTTTGTGTTTCCTGGCTGGCCTCATTAAGTTTCTATAATTATAATTTTATTGATAAAGTGCCTGCCCTTGGTGAGACTCTGGGGATGCTGTACAATTAAAATAACTGATTATGTGAATATAAGATAATATACTAACAGTTAGAACAGAACTTATCTTACAGAGAAAAAAGGTTAGTAGTTGGGATTTTTCCCTAATACTAGAACTGAAGAGGAAATAATCCTGGAAGTGAAAAACTCGTCTATTCCAATGTGATGTTCTTTAAAAATATCAACCTATCTAAGTATTGATGTCTCTTTCTCTCCTGTCTGTCTCCATACAACTGATTTTCTAAATTCTAACTTCCAACTAACTTCTGGCTCTTGAGTTAGATTCTTAAAATTAGTGGAAATTAGTCTAAGTAATCAAGATATGATATTAATTTAAAAAATCTGAAATTCTGAGTTAAGTTTTTGCTGAAATAGGTATGTAGATATATAGGACAATAACAGAGATCCATGGAACAATTTAGGCACACAATTAATTGTTTAACCAACAAAGAGAATCAGAAGATTGAAGGGGGGTTGACAGCAAGCCTTCACCAAGAGGACCAAGGCATTGTGATAGTCATGCAAAGGGGGACATGAAGGTACCAAGGTCAACAGGAATTCCTAAAAATGGGTTAAAGTGTGTGCTCCCCATGCAGAGGGATGAGTTAACGTTCCCCTTTTATCCTTCATACCAGCCCCAAAAATTTTATAGTTCACCAGCAGGAGAAATTTCAAGTACATCTGTCTTTTCCTAATTTACCTCTAGGAAATCATATCCAGGTTTGCCTTTGTGCCTTGCTTAGGAGCACCCCAGAAATCCTGTTCCCATTCTCCAAATTACTTCTCTACTATTTATTCAGTTATTATCTAATTAGACAATACTTAGTTCTTTTCCCTCTTAGCTGAATGGCCTAACCACCATGCTGTAAATTCAGGATTCATTTAGGTTGCCTTCCTTTAGAGCCTCCAGATCTTGCCTCTTTGGTTATATAGGTGATATATAACAAGACAGGGGAATAGCACTTCAAGCTGACTGGAAAGCTACCAGGAAAAGGTAGTGGTGGACTCAGGAAGGACCTACAGATGAAATTTTATCCATGTCTTTACGATATCATTCGAAGGAGTGGTATCTCTCCTTTCCTTCAGAACAACCTAAACAAATTAGGCATAGGAATAATTAATGTAGCAAGTAGACCAACTTTGAGAGTTGAGGCATCTCTCTCCATGTTCCTGTCTCTAAGCAGTCTGAAGTAGAAGATAAGTGCTAAACCAGTATCTTGGCAAGATAAAGACTCTTGGTAGCATCAAACACCTGCCTGCATTTGTTAAGCAAAGTTTCCCTTGAAGGTGGCTCAGGCTCCTGAATTCTGTGTATTTAGGATCCCAGTCATACTCCAAAAAGTGAATATGGGGTCAATAATGAAAAGTTACAGCTGCCTGAAAGGGGTGTTTCAGTAGCCCAAACACGAAGGCAGAAGGAGACTCATAATTTTGATGTTGATTGGGTCCATGTAATTATTTTAAATCTTTTTGCTTCTACTCACACGGTGTAAAATAAATATTTATTTAATACTTTTGCCTTGTGGGCAATTCTATAATTTTTCTTTTAATTACTATAGAGCTTTTAGTAATGATGGCTAGCAGTTGGTATGCTACTTCTATATTCACAGGGCTTTGCAATGTGAAATCTGTCACTGAGTTTCTATATTAAAACAATAAAAACTGGGAAAAAACTGAGAACTGTCTTTTTCTCTGTAATTTCTGAACATTAAAATAATGTTTATATAAATAATATTATTAAAAAATCCCTTCCTATATATTTGTCTGAGAACAGGTAACTAAATCCTTGGTTTATATTGGTAAAAATTAGTTCCATAGAAAACAGTCCGTAATTTCAGCACACATAGACAGTCAAAATTGCAATCAGTGTCTAAGGTACCTTTACAGCCTGTACAAATCAAGCCAACTCAGACAGCAGGATCTCAATTCACCATGCAAATGCTTGGTTTGAACTAAGTTGCATTTCTGTCCAGCCCCTTCAACCTCCCAGTTCCCAGCATTGCTGCACAGTCTGACAACAGCAAAGGTAACTAACCAGGGTCAAGAAGCTCAGAAGAGTTTGAAAAACACAGCAAAAGAAACCCACCTGGCATGTCTACCATTTATAAAACTCTTCTCCATGTAGAGTCCAAGACTTTGATGGATGACAAAAGCATTGCAATTCAGTCCCATGAAACATGGCAACCAATGATAATCCAAGCAAATAATTTCAATCTTCTACAGAAGCATGGTTTTACCTTGCATTTACCTTATTTGGACAAACAACTCATGAGAGATGGACATGAATTATTTTGGATGGAGAGATGGATATAAATTATTTGTACTGTACAACTTTTTTGTGGTAACTGGAGTAGACTTCAAATTTTCACTCAGACAGTTACTGACTTCAGGATACTTTCATGTATTTATATATCTATCTAAATACAGATACAAATATATACACATGTATGTATAATGATATCACATCTATATATGCAGTATTTACAAAATTATGTTATTTCCACTGACTTTCAGTAGTGGCTCAGGAATTTAGGAATATATTTATAATCTGCTGCTGCTGTTCAAAGTACCATTTGCAGTGCAAAGGAGTTAGAGAGAGGGTACATATAAGCATGATCCAGATTCCAACTACAACCTCTCCCTATTAAAAAAGTAATAATAGAAGTGTCACAATACCACTGTGTTTTGTACAATTCTCTAATAGCTCATGATTAGTGGCTTGTCCAATACTCAATTTCTGTGTGTATATGATGTATATATTTTGGCCACAACCAAAATCAGAGTCCTGCTGTAGTAGCCCAGGCTCCCCTTGTGCAAGGTAACAAATCAACAAACAAGAAAAAATAGTCTTTGTTCCAAAACACTTGCATCAGTTTGATAAGATTGAAAATAAACATCAGAAAATATAAATCCCTCATCTCCCTTCTAGCTGATCACTGGTGGAATCCAGGCTGAAATAGTAAGGAAGAATGTTGTCAAGAACTGGGCATCTACCATTGATACCATATTTCCAGACAAGTTCACCTGTTATTACAGGAATAATATTCTTAGTGTCATAGCTTTTTAAATTAGATAACTGTTACAGTGGGCATTTTGTTTTGAAAAATGAATCTGGACACATTTATGAATGGTAAAATATGTCCATATACCATCAGTACCATGAATACATATGTGCTAAGCTGGTGCTACACATGTCCTTAGCTTAAGCTAAGGCCATGCACTTCCCATACGTGCCACCTAGAGACCTCCATGAATTTATCTGTGGTGTTGGTTGCATTTATACCTTTCTAAGAGCCTGACAATCCGATTTCTTAAGTCAGATAAGTATTTTGTGCAAGTCCCCAGGTTCACAGTGTCAAAATCTAGTCTGAGAAAGCGCTCAAGGTCCTACTGTACCTAATGAGTAGCTTAAGCTCTGCCAGGGGAAATTTAGGCTGGAGATGAGAAGGAAATTCTTCACAGAGAGAGTGGTCAGGCATTGGAATGGCCTGCCCAGGGAGGTGGTGGATTCACCGTCCCTGGAGGTTTTTAAACTGAGATTAGACACAGCACTTAGTGCCATGATCTAGTAAATGGATTGGAGTTGGACCAAGGGTTGAAGTCCATGAACTCTGAGGTCTTTTCCAACCCAATTGATTCTATGATTCTATGATTCTAATAAACAGAGTGAATGCAGCTCCAGCTGATCTGTGGGTGTTCACATTAATACAGACTGAATCACATTAAAAGCTTCACTGACAATATTGACCAGGCTTCTGTGAGCTGGTAAGGGGTATAAAAAAGCCATTGATTCTATTAAATGGAAACACCTGTAGCGTAGTCCCTTACATTTAGTCAGAGAGCTCTTAGCCTTTATGCCTGAAGTTGTATTCAGAGCAGATGCTTTTTAAGCATTCAATTACAGGTTGCATACATATAATAGAGCCATTTTCTTTACTGAAAATCATCTACAAATACTTGCATGAACATGAACTTAGCATACTGTTGTGAAGTAATTATTGTTTTCTAGTCTCTACTGTCACCTCTTAAAAGAAATAACAAGCATTCACTGACTTTAACGAAGTTCAAAGGATCAAACCTTTGCTAGTGGGAGGGGTGACAAGAAGCAAATATCTTGCTATAATAATGATAGCTATATTATTAGCTATCATTAAGTTTTTAAACATATTTTGGGATTGGCTCATTATTGTGCTTTCTTTTTTCTATTGGTCAATATTTAAGTTAAGAACTTGTAAGGGCTTTTGTCAAATGTGTTTTTTTAGTGTGTGTGGTAGCAGAGTAATAAGTGAATATTAACAAGATTTAAATGTCGTTCAAAAATACACGTGGAGAAAACAGCAAATATCTCAAAATACCTACTGCAATTGAAAATGGATAAAGGACAGTTTAAGGCTAATCTACTGGAATCGTATAAGGGTTTTTTACAACCAGGTCAATGTAATGCTGACCCTGGGAGGGCAAAAGGAAATTTTCAAACCAAGACTTAGAAAAGCAAAAGATTGACTTCAGTCATTTATCTAAAAATGCTTTAGACCTTGAAAGTGTAAGTTCAAATTATATGTTCACAATGTAAACATTTTTAGCCCAAATGAATATTGGGAACCACAGCAGATGTGCTAGTGCAAGAAAAATGCAACCAGAACAGTGTCAGGATGGATCCCATTTCCTTTTACTACTTCTTTCTTTTTATTTGAGAGTTTCAAATGTAAATATGTATTTTCCTATTTGGTTTTTCTTGTGCTGTTTTTCCTAGAGAACCTTTAAAGTAATGGAAAGGTCTTAATCAATTCTCTTCTACAAAATGTAGAGATATTATCACATTATCATATCTGCTTGTTATTAAGGTAAAACAGAACAGAATAATCTGTTCTCAACATTTTGTTCATCATCATTCAGCATCTGTTGAGAAGGGGAGGAACCTCTCATGAGTTACTGGGAAAAACTCCCTGTGTCTTTGAACTGGGAAGCAATTCCTCTCCACTCCCCGTGGCCTCCAGAGGCACAGCTCACTCTGGAGAAGTGCTAAATGCATGAACAGCACAGTTTTCCTTTTAGGCAGAATGCCTGGAAAGCAGAATTGTCATTAATGTGAAATTGCTTCGGCCAGCACTTAGGCTCAATAGGACAATATTTAAAACATTAACTACAGACTTCCAGCTGAGCACTTCAACTCTTCTCTTCTGTCACATTACACAATACAACTGCTTTATGCTGACTATCTGCCCTTTCCTCCTCTTTCTTAGGCTTATCTCAATAGGGTCTGTCTCAAAGTCACTGAAAGGAAGAAAGAGAAGCTGAATATATCTGACAGTTATTTCAATCAGATAAACTAAAGTTCAAATGACTGGAACTCTTTTGCCTTTCAAAGGCCTTCAGTCCCCTGATGTTTCCCCATGCAATATAGACCTTTCTAAAAACGGTGGATTGCTGTCAGTGTCTTTGTGCAGTGATGTGGGACCAATCCACCTTTGATTTGCCAACTTTATTGAAGGATAAACATTTCTGCTGGTGGCAAGGGGAGTATGACCTCATTCAAATGAAAGTGTAATGTTATTGACTGCTTTTCTAAGTGTCCATCAAAATAAGTGTAAGGTTATTTACAGATATCACCCTCCAGTCCTTTCTAGGCCAGGCTGTTCTCTGTTCTTACGGTGCCAAATGGGCACACAGAAGGTTTCCTATTTGATGAAGTTCACCTCAATGATCTATCAGATTAAGGTGAGTATATTGATTTGAGCTGATTTGGGATAAAAATTGCCCTTCAATGGAAACATTTTCTACCCTATTCAGCCAAAAAGAAAGCACACAGAACAATGTGGTATTTTCAACATTAATTGACTTGGCTGTTGCAGACAGGGAAGGTCTTTGAAGTGACCTCCAGGAGCTCCATGATGTCTCAGAACAGTGAGATGCATCCTGGATCTGTTCAATCCTCTCCGTTTTCCTGGAGATGAAGTTTTCTGTGCACATCTATATTCAACAGTGGGGTCTTTTAGCCCCAGCTTCACTATATCTTCTGTTTAACAAGGGGTGAATCTCTTGCTGTTAAACTCCATTAAAGCAGAGCTCTGCCCTGTTAAACATTAATTGTACTTTGAGTCTGATGCAACCCCAAGAACAAAAGTTATAGTTTTGTCAAATGACTCTGGCTACTAAAGTGGTTATAAACTTTATTAGTGTGATTATGACCTATTAAAATCCCATTAACTTTTTAATGTGCCAGGGGTTGCCACTGTAATGTCTGATAGACTAAACCAAGGGCTCATTTGCTGCTCTTTATGCTTCAGCAACAGATTTTTACAAAACAATTTATATCTGCTCTGTAACTTGCAATTCCATGATGGAAGCTTTATCAATATTGTCAATAAGCAAGGCTGTACTCCTATTTTACCAATTTCCCTACCTGCCCTGTGAGATACTGTCTTCCTTTTTTTGTTTTTATTTATAGTTCCAGATCTTGGGTGTCAGTTTGGGGTTTGATGAAGGCTGCTCAGCAAGCTGGCTTACTGGATAAAGAGTCAAAGCTTTCAAGAGATCAAAGCTTAAATCCTGGCATAGTACAGGCTCAGAGCCAGAAAACTCTGCACTGCATTTGTACATTTACTTCTTGGTCAAGTGATAATGAAAAATTCAGGAGAAAATCTGCACATCATTAGTGAGAACTCGTAGGAAAGCTTATGATTATTAGAAAGAGGCACCTAGATCTAGTTACAGCAGCCTCATTCACCATGAAAAGGTATAGAAGGTCCCTTATAGAATCTGTAAATTATCACAAAGACACTCTCTTTCTTCTATGGATATGATCACAACATTTCACTGTTTTTTTCTTTAGATTCAGCACTGGACTTTCTACTAGAAATTCAAGGATTAAAAATAAACTGTGGTGAGTGCAGTCATTATTTTGGATCTTAGCTTCTTATTTTTAAATGGAAGTAAAATAAGGTGATTGAAACCAAAATAAAGCACCTGATTTATGGGCCCTGTCACATTTAGACACAGTATCTGAAGAGGTCACCTTCCAAGGTGTCTGCCAAGCCATTCCAACTGTGCTTGCCACACCAGAACAGTAAACATGGAGAGATCAGGTGTAGGGGTTAAAGTTTGCAAAGTGGGAAAACCCAGAAATGTTCTGACTTTTATTTGCATTATTTTCAGGTGGAAATGGCAACCACATGTGCAAGAGATTCCATTTTATTTCCTTTCATTCTTCTTCATCTTCCTCTTCATCACTTTATTTGTCTTCTTCTTCTTCTTAAAAGAAATCTAAGATCCCATTAAAAGTAAGACTTATCTCTGTAAAAAAATGCAGAGTATGCATTCTGGTAAATTGCACCATTTCTCAGCTGTTCAGCTACGTGAGCTGCTGTTAGATTTCATTGCTCCACATCAGATCTACAAAATTACAGAAATATGTTAAATATATCAAGAGAAACAATTAGCTTTTCAATTTTTACATAGCTGCTTTTGTTGATCTTTCTTGGTGTGACAGGCTCAAAAATCACCTCTCTTCTGATTCAACTGAATGAGGTTTGGGATTATCAGACAATCAGATAAGGAGTTTATGGGGAGAAGGATCAGTTCTATCTCTGTTTGTATATTGGAACCAGGAAGCCAGTTACCAAGATATTAGCCTGATTCAGGATGCCCAGTATGATCTCTTGAGTAACAGTTTCAAATAAATTTAGAAAGCAAAAGAGAGGAATAAAATAAACAGAAGTACTACATGTAACCAGGCTACTAAAAATCAAAGGACTGTTTTAAAACAAGGAATGAAAGAAATCTGGAGTAATATCAGTTTGCCATAAAAATATTTTTTTAATAAATTGCTTTTCAATTTAAATGATTTTGCCATTGTTTAGTTTTTTCCTTTTATTTTTTAAAGGGGAAAATAGAACTCTCGCAGTCTGCTTCTTATTGTTTTTTTTTTAATTTTGTTCCTGTACTCGAAGCTAAAAAACCCAAACAACCAAGCAACAAACCAACCAAGAAAATATTTATAGGAAAAAAATTACCTAACTAAAGAAAAAAACCCAAAACCAAAATCAAATCAAACTAACAAAACAAAACATAAAAGCTCTGAAGCACTCAGAGCTTGAATGTGTTTGTGTTTTTACCCGTACCTGCAATTCTTGAACTTTGACAATACCCATGCAGTTTTAGTTCCCACAGCTATGACTTTAGGTCATGTATTAAGGATGCCCTGAATAATTCCATATTCTGCAGCAGGAAAGAGGAGCTGTGCAGTGGGCACTTCTTGGTGGAAGCCTTGTGCCATCCCTTGCCTAAAACATCTGAGGCATCCAGATGCCAAGTGATTGCTGCTGAGGATGCCCACCCCGACTCTGCTAAAAAGACCTAATCAGAGAATATAAAAAAAGAAGTTTTTACTTAACATATCTTGAATCTTAGTATTAAGCACATGGTGAGCAGAAATAGCAGGCAACTGTGTTGTAACCAGGTCAACTGCTTCATTAACAGAAGTTTTTTATGCAGAATCTGTGTGTATATTCTGGGTTTGAATTGCAATCTTTCTTAGGTGTGTAGGACTTTTTTATTTTTTTTGTCTACCTGAGGTAATATAGTTTGCTTTTCTTATGATTAAGACCCCAATAAAAGGATTTGTTTCAATGTATATTTTAAACAGAATTATTAGAATCATTATTCATTATGATTGGAAAAGAAATGAGTAAATAAGTGAGGCTCATGAGCTCTTGAATAACCTTATCTATGTTTTCCCTTTAGTAGTTCTTACAAATAGATATACAGAATTTTTAAATTGATACCCCCATTTTATATGCTGAGATTTTTAAAAAATATTTTGGACTGTGTTTTTCTTTGTTTCAATCCCTCTTCAGCGTTTGGTTTGTTGGTTTTTGTGGGTTTTTTTTCCTTTTGAACTCCTACATCTTTTAAACTCCTACCAGAAGAGGGGTTGGCCTCTCCTCCCAGGTAACTAGTGACAGGATAAGAAGAAATGGCCTCAAGCTGTGCCAGGGGAGGTTCAGGTTGGACGTCAGGAAGAAATTTCTTCACTAAGACAGTGGTTAAACATTGGAACAGGCCCAGGGAGATGGTGGAGTCAACAGCCCTGGAGGTGTTCAAAAAACAAGTAGATGTGGCAGTTTATGCTGTAATTTAGTTGACAAGGTGGTGATCTGCCAAAGGCTGGACACAGTCATCTTGGAGGTCTTTTCCAAACTAAATGATTCTGGGACTCTATTACTCTGTGATCTCTCCTTCTCCAAAATTTATTCTTGTTTGCTGCCTTGAATATTTAAGAGGAGATTGGTATTTCCCACTCCTAAAACATAACTCTGGCTGGCTCAGAGACACATCCCTGATGAGGAATAGGGTGGGTAAGATACAGGAGCATTTTGAGCAGACTGGAACTGGTTTTGAACCCAGCTGCAGAGAGCAAAGAGATCAAGACAGGAAACAGTAGATGTTTAGCAGAGACATGCTAAAATTAGTCTGTGAAAAGACAGCTTAATGCAATATCAGGGGCCTTCCTGATAACACATTAGAGGGTTGTTACACTAATCTTTCTCTCATTAGTTCATTCTCTGTGGTTTGACACTTACAACTTAAGACCTCACGAGTTAAACAGGCTAAAGCAACTGTGGAGTCCTGCCATGTACAGCTATTTCCCTCTGCATGGAGCAATTAGGAAACACTAATGAGCCTCCCATGAGGATCCCCTGAAAAGCCTCACTGCTGAGTGCCATAGGAAGAGCAGCAAAGAACAGTGGGAAATAATGCTTGGAACTGCTTATAAACTTGATCATGCCTTGCTGCTCATTTAACCTGTAACTGCAGCTCAGCAAGCACTGACAGCTTCTGATTTCCCTGAAGAAGCAAGACCCAGTATAAATCTGGATAAAAAAGAAAGCTTGAGCGAACTATTAAGCCTCATCCTGCTTGTGGTAGGAACAATAAAGCAAAGGGAAATGCAACCAGGGATTTAGTCTGTAATCTATTCAATTTTGTATACATTGATAAAATTGAGGCTGCAACTTGAGAGGTAAGAAAAGCTGAAGCTGATGGACAGTTGGATGAGGCCAGGGCACCATGGCACTGGTGGGCAATGGAGGAAAAGGAACAAAGGAGGTTAAACAGCCTGGCTTTAGACTTCTGGTTGGAGTCCTAAGTAAAAAACTTCTCAGGGGTGATTCAGAGCTTACTTTTCTACACTGGCTTTATTAAATGCTTAGCTTTATTAAATCTTAGGTACAAAAACTCTCTGCAAAAGATAAAAATACCCACTTCCTTCATGTTATTCTGTACCAGTTATTAGAATAATTAGATATTGAGGTAATCATGAAGCATTTTTTCTATCATATCACAGAATCACAGAACCATAGAATGGTTTGGTTTGGAAGGGACCTTAAAAACCATCTAGTTCCAAATGCCCCCATCATGGGCAGGGTTCCCCTAGACCAAGTTGTTCAAAACTCCATCAACCTGGCTTTGCATACCCCATGGGATGAGACATTCACAACTTCTCTGAGCAACCTGTTTTAGTGTCTCACCACCCTTATAGTAAAAAATTTCTTCCTAAAATCTAATTTAGGTTTACCCTCCTACAGTTTAAGACCTTTCTCCTTTGTCCTGTCACCACCTGCCCTGTCAAAAGTCCTTCTCCAGCCTTCTTGTAAGTCCCCTGTAGCTTCTGTAAGGTGTTCTAAGATGTCCAAGAGCCTTCTCTTCTCCATCCAGGCTGAACAGCCCCAACTCTCTCAGACTGTCTCAATAGCAGAAGTGCTCCAGCTCTGTGATCTCCTCTGGACTGGTTCCAACAGGCCAACACTCTTCTTGTGCTGGAGACCCTGGAACTGAAGATGCAACTACCCTCCCCCCATTTTTTTCCAGCCAATGGACTCTGTGACTGAAAGATACTTCCAGTACTGCAAAGGAGATTTCTTTGAGGTACTATATACGCTTAGACATAAAATATAACTTATATTTTCATTCCTAAATCCAGATATTTATGTTGGCTAGAGTAGATCTTTCTTGCCACAAAACGCTCAAGCGTGATTAGCATGGAGATAATATATATTGCAATGGACTTTTAAGACAAATTTTACCCACTGTCATTTTTAAAAAGCTAACATTACTTTAGTTAAAGAATAAATGAGATGATAAGCAACAGTTTGTGACTGTGATTTTTGCAGTGAAAAAGAGCTGTAATATCTAGCAAATTCTGTCCATATACCTTGGAAATTATTACAAGGAGTAACAGGTAGTTGACATTTGTCATGAGGAAAGCATATCAAACCAGTAGGGTTTTGGTTTTTTTGGTTTTTTTTGCTTTTTTCCTTTATAAAACAGTTTGTGGGTTGAGCAGAAGCTGGTAGTATCATATTTTGACTTTGGTAAGACTTCTGACACAGGCTTAGTGGTTATTTTCCCAAACAAGCCTGAGAAATCTGGATTAGATGAAACTACCACAGAGTAGGTGCAGAAACAATTAGAACGTTGTACTCAGGGTTTATTTGTCAGTGGTTCATAGTCAATACAGAGGGAAGTGCTGGGTGGGATCCAACAGACATCTGCCTTCATTTTGGAGCTACTCAACACTTTTGTTAATGATCCAGATGATGGAATGCAAAGTGTACTTATTAAACCTGCAGGTGACAACAGACTTCAAGAAGTTCAAGAACAAGACCAGAATTCAAAATTATGTTGAGACACAGGAGATACGGTTGGAAAAACTACGCAGAAATTCATTAGGGACTCATGCAAAATACAACACTTCACAAGCATAATCAGCTGTAAAAATTCGGAATGGGAACCAGCTGCTTGAGCAGCCGTTACACAGAAAAGTGTTTAGAAGTTACAGTGGGTCATAAGTGAGAGCTGTCATCCTCCTCCAACCCCTCCCTCCATCACGACTGTAAAACTAGTACTATAACCTTCAAACCCATATGCAGCTGTCCCTTCAGTGTATTCAGCACAGGGGGGACCTTTTCTAGACCATCACATCCAAGAGAGCTGTGGACAGGAGGGAGAGTGATCATATATCTGAAGAATCTGATGTTTTAGGAAAGATTAAAAAAATTAAACCATTCAGCTGAAAGAGGAAAAGACTGGAAGTATACTGGTAACAGTGTTCAAGTAGGCAACGTGTGGCTGAAAACAGGAAAGAAATATCCATGTGGAACAAGATAAGAAATACCAACATGATTTTTTTAAAAAATAAGCCTGGATTTCAGGACAAAACTTCTAGAAGCAGTGGAATGGCATTTGTGTAGTAATGGAAATATTTGTTTGAAAGGATCTCTGCAGGCTGTTGAGTTTAACCTTCAATTCAGTACTGTAGTGTTGCCACCATTAACTTTTCTGGAAGTTACACAAGGAGCTTTAGAAGATAAAGCCACAAAGATGTACTTACAAGGAATAGACATCTCCATATCTCAGTATTGCTGTACTAACTGTTGTGTCTGCCAGATGCTCCAGTTAGCTGCTTGGAAGGGGAAACATGCGATTTCCCAAAATTTGTTGATTTTGAGAACTTACTTTTAAAGGAAGCTTCTTTAGGATTTAAAAGTCACATTTAACTTGGGGAGTTTTTGTTTGTTTTTGGTTATTTCAGCTGGTTTTTTTCATTGCTGCTGTTTTTATTTGGAAGTATTTGTAACCTTGCACCTTCAGCAAGTTGTGGAATCTCCTTACCACTCAGCTACTTCCAGGTGTTTTAAAAGATCAGCTGCAGCTCTGTGGTTTTAGTGAAGTCCAGAAACATCTCTTTCACTACTGGGAAGCAAAAAACCTGTGTGAGCAAAAGTAGTTTTAACAACTACAAGAATCTATTGTTATAAATCATTATGTTAGACCCTATTCCTATTAAATCTTGTCTATATATAGCCATTGTCTGCTCAGAAAATCATTCTTATGAAGGGACATCACACCTGGACATTTTGGTCACAAGGAAAAAGAAGTGAATATGCTGTGTTTTACTCTGTAACAACTTTTACATTCAATAGTATTGTTGGAGGAGTAAATTAGATCTCCAGGGGGTCCTAATCACTAGGCTACAGACTTATGCTGCCACTTGTGCTCTGCTGGGTTTCATGAATCTCAAATTATTTTGCTATCTAGAAGATTACTTTCCTCAGGAGGGAGTAAAGAATGAGAAATATGCACAATTTGTCTCATTCTCCCCCTCTGTTTCACATCTAGAAAGTTAAAGTAGTTTACTCAGAAAATGAGAGAAGTAGGCCTTTGTCCAGCAAACCTAAACTAACCCTAATCTGCCAGCAGGCAGACTGTCCCTTCTTACACATTTGACATTTCTAAGGTGCACTTCAGGGACTGCAGGCCAAACACAAAGACCTGAGATATATGTGATAGTACAGGGGATTGTAGATAAAGCAAAACAAAACAAAACAAAACCAACCAAACAAAAAAACTCAAACAACCTGTTTAACTTGGAATTATTGAAAGAAGAAATGTGGGCACTTCCTGCAAAATGCAAGTAAGGCTGTGTGCTGTTCTGAGGAATTAACCCCTGATGGAAATCAAACAGGGGAAAAAAATGCATCACAAACTGAATGTTAGCAATTTGAACAAGCAACATTAAGGAAATCTATGCTAAATTTTTTTCAGCAATGATAGTTCTGCTACATTACCCATTGTGACAACACAAAAATGTCAGTAGTTTTGACTAACTAAAATCACTATGCCCACATTGTATCAATTTTCACTGTGATTTTTGTTCCTCTTGTGGATTTAAAAAAAAATAATTTGTAAATAAAGTTGTTGAATTTTCCTCTACAGATTACAGAACCGTAGAATCACTGAATACAGAATCGTTTGGATTGGAAGGGACCTCTGAAGATCATCCAATCCAACCCCCCTGCCAAGGCAGGGTCACCTGGAGTGGGTGACACAGGAACATGTCCAGGTGGGTTTTGAATGTCTCCAGAGAGGGAGAATCCACACCCTCCCCAGGCAGCCTGTTCCAGTGCTCTGCCAACCTCAGTGTAAACAACTTCTTCCTTATGTTGAGGTGGATCTTCTTGTGTTTTAGTGTATGGCCATTGCTCCTCACCCTGTTGCTGGGCACCAAGGCAAAGAGTCTGGCACCATCCTCTTGGCACCTGCCTTTGAGATATTTGTGTGTATTGAGTCTCAGTCTTCTCTCCTCAAGACTAATCTGTCTTCATAAGAGAGATACTTCAGACCCATGATCATCTTCACGGCCTCTGCTGGACCCTCTCCAGTAGCTCCTTGTTTTTCTTGAACTGCAGAGACCAGAATTGAGTGCAACACTCCAGCTGTGACCTCACCAGGACTGAGTAGAGGGGAAGGATCACCTCCCTCAACCTGCCACAATTTCCCAATGTAGCTCCAGATATTATTGTCCCTCCTGGCCCCCGGGGCACACTGCAGGCTCATGGTTGACTTGTCATCCACCCAGACTCCCAGGTCCTTCTCCACAGAGCTGCTCTTCAGTAGGTCAGCCCCCAGCCTGTACTGGTACTTGGGGTTTTTCTTCCCCAGGTACAGCACCCTTCACTTGTCTATGATTCTTTGATTGAATAATCCTATTTTTTAAATTAACATTAAAAATGAATTCTTCAAGAAGGGAGTTCTCTCCTGTTGTTCTGTGCAGACACAGCAGCTACAGGAGTGGGAATATGGTCCACAGTTTGGACCCTGAACCACTAACAATGCACATAAAGTAAAAGATAAATGCCAACCCATTCCATCAGGATTTTCCTACTCAGCTGTTCGTGGAACTCATGCTAATTGATTTCCATGTAATGTCCATTGACTGTCCACTCTAACCTTGAATTCTCATATTTTGAATTCTCATATTTTTGAAAGGATTTGAAGCAGAAGATGCAATATTTCAGTAAATATGGATAACATGGCACAATTGATTCCTTTAGGAGATCCAAGTCTATGTCTGAAACTGAAGTCTAGACAACATCTACATCACTGGCATTTCCAAAGTACTGTATTACAGCCTCAGCTGGCATGAAATGGTGTGCACAGCGGAGCCAGAGTGATTTACACCTGCAGAAAAGCTGGATAGCTTTAAAGGTTTGTTTATGAAGGTATAAAACAAGCAAAAAAAAAAATCCTTCTTCTATCTGTTTCCCTTTTTTTTTTATTTTTTATTTTTTATTTGCCAAAAGGCAAGGAAGAAAAATAAGAGTAGACTGCTGGGACCCAAAAAAAAAAAAAAAGCTTGGGATAGCAAACAATTACCAGAAAACAGCATAAGCAAATTAAAATGGAAAGAAAATGCCACAGACTACTACTGTGCTACATCCTTTGGAGAATCAACTTGCAGTGGATTAGCGCAAATGTGCCTTGATCCATCATCATGTTCTCCAGTTCAGCAAGCACAAACTGATAGTTTGGAATGGAGGTAGCGTGAAGTAAATGCTGTAATTTGTGACTGTGTGACAGCAAATGAAACTCGGCAAGAGGGCCAAGCTATCTGAAGCAAAACAATAATAGCTTGGTGAGCATATTAGGCAACCCCGGAGGAGAGGAGATGAAAGATTCAGGCAATAAGGAGAATGTATGTATTTTGGATGTTAGGCAACCCTATTCTCAAGGCATTACAAACAACAAGAACATCTGAAAAGTGCATCTGGGTTGGGCAGAAACATATTCACCCCTGTAAACACATTTCCCAATAATGCCTTGGTGAGGAGGCCAAAAAAAAAAAAAAAAAGGATTATCACCCTGTCTGGTAGATTCTTTTCAGATAGCATCTGGCTAGAGGTAAATAGTTATATGAGTTCTTTGCCTAGTTTTTATGATTTATGTGTTCAGTTTCATCAGATCTAGGATATGGTGTTGATTGGGTACTACATGCTCAGAGAATTTATGTTGCATAGCTAAACATCATGTCTGTATATCTTTTCTCAGTAATCTCTGATAATACCCAAATGGGCTTTTTATTTTAAACATCTGGACAGCCGTATGGTTCGTGAGAATTAAGGTGCTAAGTGAAGAAAACAGAACAACCATAAAACCTCTCAAATAAACAAAGCTTTCTTTGGAACATTAACTTCTTTACAAAGAAATCTTCTCTTTTCCTAAAAATGCACTTAGTCCTTTATGTCTTAATCTCAAGGTAACACTTTTCTCTTACAAATAATCTCAAGGCATTTAAGGGTACCATTACTGTAGAAAGCTATGAGATATTTGCATAAAAGGCACATCACCAAGAGATATACAAAAAAGCTCTTTTTTTTCCCCCCTAGCTTTTGTCTTCATTTCACACTAAAAGCAGGAAAATAGTGTTCAGCAGGGTGTTCTCTTCTACTCAGTAATAACACTGTCAATGCTGTCATAAAAATAGCTAAAGGTGTAATTTAGGGAAATTTGTCTGCATATTAATAATTGAATTTCTATTTGTTGACATTGAAATCCAGAAGAGAGGAAGAGATAATGCAATGTATTCAGTTCTTTGTCTTTATGCGTGTGCATGTCTATGTCAGTGCATGTCTGCATGTGAACAGCTCAAAACCGTACGTAAAACTATTCTCCCATGTGTAAATAATAAAAAAAATGTGCTGAGAATCACTACACACAAGTCATATAAAGAAATAAAAATCATTGAGAATAACTATCCAAAGTACTTTAAATTAGAGTTACCAATATGTTTCTATTGAAATTATATATATATGTATATATATATGTTTATACACATACATAAGAGACAACCTACTTCAGTAAGATAATCAATCAAAATACATAGAACTGGATAATTTGGTAGCCTTGCTTTTTTGCAATGCATTTTTCTTTGTCTGTTTCTATTACTATTGTAAAATATTGTTGCTTGATTTTACTGAGTGTTTAGTTCCAATCTTAACCAAAGCTTAAGTGTCACAACCCGTAGTACTCCCTATATTGACTCATACTCATGCATTTAAGTCTATTAAATGCAGTGAAACCAGTTGAATAAGTAAAGCTTGTTTGGATAATCATGATTGCAAAACTAGACCCTCAAAGGGAAGGATCTATCTCACTCACATTTGATCTGTGTTTCATCATATGTTTTGAGGGGAATTCTTCTACCTTTCTTTAGGGGCAATTAGAAAATGTCTGTGCAGATATAGAGGTTTTTCCTGATTTATCATGTTTTGCGATCTTGCTACTGACTGGTTGTACAGACATACCTATGATGAAAAATCAGATTAGATATACACTAGGATTTATGCAAAAGTCAATGTTTACAGTTCTTCAGCTCGTTTGGACTTTGTAGATATTCTTAAAGCAAGGTCACTAGTTTGGTTTTTTTTACCAAGAATCATTTTGTAATTTTTAGGTATAATTTTGCTGAAGAATTAACTAGATGGTCTTGGCAAGACTGTCCAATTGTGACTCTGAAAAACAGTGATTTTCACAGAATTTGATCAGTAGTGAGCCATAGCTTAAAAATAGAAGAAATTGTACAGTGGCAAATTCTAATTTTTATTAGAAAATGTCTCTGTACCATTGAACTTGGAGTGATCTCATGCTCCTTATTATCATTACTTTTGTGAATAAACCAGCAGTAGTCCAGTGGAGGGCCACTGAGATGATCAGGGTCTGCTGTGTATATAAGGTCAGGCTGAGGGAATGGAATTACTCGAGAAAGCCTGGAGAAGAAAAAGGTAAATGTGGTTGTAAGGGCTCCCATCATTACACAAAACAAGCTTTTAAATAACACAGATCCAAACTCTCAGAGGTACTAGGGAGAATTAGACACAGCAATCTTCCTTCAAGAAAGGAAATTCTGATTGGAAATGAGGAAAACATTTTTCCCCAGGAGAACGATGAGTGTTGTATCTGCATCTTTGGAATAGATTGAAAACTGACTTAACTTTGGAGTTAGACTTGGTTTGATGGAGGAGTCAGGTTGAAGACCTCCAGAGATTCCTTCCAATTGACCATTTATGATGTTTACTTAAATGAAGAACATAAGTACAGAGTCTAGTCACTCTAGGCTGTTTTCACAGTCAAAGAAAAGAATAAGTTCTGCAGGAATCACTCCTTCATTGGTAAAAGAAGGGTCCACAGTCAGGATATTTTCTAACTCAATTTCTATGACTGGATATTTAAAACTCTGTCGAAACAAAATGCCAGCCTTCTAGTCTGGACAAATATTCGTTATAATGCTTGGAGAAAACTGTGGGTAATGACTTCATCCTAGTTAAGGAGGGTGTGTTTTGCCACCCTGCTCATTTTCTGTGCAGCTTTTTTGCTTTGTTACCCAGCTATGGAGAGGAGAGGGAAAGGTGTGACTTGATGGAGAAGAAAACAAAGCAGCCAGACATTATATGCTGTACTGACACACAGTCTGTGACCCAATTTGAGTCCTGCTGGTAATGAAGTAAATGCAAAGTAGCATTAGTAGGCAGCCGAAATGCAATCCTTAAGGCAAAAGCTCTTTTTTTCTCAAGCTCACACTCCATTTTGCATATAAAAATGCCAGAGGACTATTTGTCCAGAGATTAAAAACTGTTCTAATGTATAGGGATTGACAAGCAATAAGGTTCTTTGCATTTGAGGTTTTGAGACTGTATTGTTCCAAGTATTTATTAATGAAAAGGGGAAGAAAATGAACTGTCTGGATCACTGATCTTTATATAGATAATATACATTTTTATGAGAAAGAGAGGGAGAGAGTGACTTCAAATTTTAATTCTACTCAGCTTCTTACAGCAATCCAAATTTCCAATCCGAAGGCAGTTCATCCTTTTGGGAAAACTGGTGCTGAAAAACTCAGTATGGTTTGTAAGGACCAAGTACTTTTCAAGTGGTGCCAAAGAAGGCATAACTGTCCAGCTCTTCAGGCCCTCCCTTTAAATCCAGAGTACAGCCTTGTGTGTTTTCCCCAAGGAACTGGTTAAGGCCATAACTAGCAAAAGAAATCTGGACGCATTTTCCTGTATTTTCTGCCACGCATTAAAGGTTTGCGCTGCCCTCCGTATGTGCTCATAAGAAATGGGCTTCAGCCAACCCTTCAGTCAACAAAAATGATTGACTTTGCTGAGCTTTACCTGATCCACAGCCTGAGGGGGAGCATGAGGGAAAGCCCTGGATTGCTTCTCTGGAAAGCTAAGCAGAAAATTCCCCTGCTGTTCACTGGCTGTTGGCTGTTGCTTGCAAAGACTGTGAGTCCTTGACTATTTCAGAGGGAAAGACTGGGAAAGTATGGGGCCAAACACCCAGTCTTTCCACCCAGAAAAACAGACACATACTGTTAATGAGGATGACTTGCGTTGGCCTTGTCGGACTTTCTCTCCTTTTCTTCTATTTTCTATTGCAAACGAAAAATATAAACACAGCCTGGAGCAGGGGTGGAAATCTGCTGTTTTGGGGAAGTTTATTTTGTTTAGCTCTGGGGTTTTTGTTTTGGTCTGTTATTTGGTCTGTTTTTTTCTCCTGAAGGGGTATTTTGAGAAGGGTTCAGTGTGTGGGGTTGTCATTTTTGTTGAAGCCTAGCACAGAACTGCCTCTATTTATCAGAGCAATGCCTTTCACGGCACAAATCTAATGTGACAGGAAGGACAGACTCTTTCCTTTTGGGGGCTTGGATTTTATTTATAATAGTAGCAGTGGTGTTATACTAAGAACCTCCAGTCTCAGAGACAAAAAAGTGTCGTTGAGTAAGAATTGGAGAGAAGAAACCAGTGCAGGGTTATCTCTGCTCTACCTCAAGTGTCTTCACAGCAGATGAGGCTACAACCTTATTGTCATTTTTATAAAGGAGGAAAGAAAGGAGAAAAGGAGAATTATTCCTCTGTTTTCCTCTCCTATTAGGTCTTGTATCCTAATAAATTAGCTGGTTCTTTTTTTGAATGGCTCAATCCTCGCTTTTGCTTATACTTAGCATGTTGAATGCTCCAGGGAGCATTTCAGTAATGAGATAGGCGTGTTGAAGCTTTTCACTTTCTTTCTGGTGTGGGTCTTTTGGGTCACAGTGTCTGAAGAATATTTTCTGACTGCTTTTTAATGTTTTTAAACAATACTGTTTTTAATAAGAAACATTATTAAATTGGTAATTTTACTCTATATGTAGTCACATGCAAAGCAGACTCTTTATCTAGCAGGAGGAGAAAGTGGGTGTATTCAGATAAGGGGTGTGAGGAGAGAAGGTGTTTATCAGACTACAAGTGTTAAAGTTTCAAATATTTTGGCTGTATATATAACTGGTTGGATCTTCATATTCTAATGTGCTGTAGAAAATGAGTTAGACCCTTTGGCTAACGGCCAGAAAAGGAAAAAAATCCTATTTATCCTCGGCTATTTTGAAGTCTTCTGTAGGAAGTGCTCTGCAGAGAGCTGCCCTGGTGTCCTTGTCCCAGACTTCCTTCTCCAGCTCCTGTGCTGTTGTTGCCTGTTGTCTGTCATTCTCCATTCCAGACGTGGCTGTATTAAATGGATGAGTGCAGTGCTTCCTTCACAGGCAGAACTGACAACTGCCGTGGGAATCCTCAGGGAAAAAGAAAGAAAGAAAAAAAAAAGGTAAAAAAAAGCACTATATCTGGGAACAATATTTTGGTTTGAGATATTTAAAGAAAGGACAAAATCACTGCTGTTTTCAGGGAACATTTTCTTTCAGCTCCTTCACATGACACAAAACATCATGTGTTGTCTGACCTGCTGCAGAGCAGTGAGTGACATCGCTAATGCAAAGTGACTGGACTAAGGAAAACCAATGGGATGCAGCCGAAATCCTTGTATTGATGGCTCCAAAGTGGCTCCTGGGACTGTCAAGCAGTTAAGCTACAAATGGGCCATTTGCTCTGCCTTGCTCCTTCACATACAACGTTCTTTGCATTGTTAGACAAAGAAGGGGGGTGGGGACAACACCATTTGCCTTTTCACTGAGATTTCTGCCCTGCACAAAAGCATATGATTTACGATCTGTTTTTGTTTTCATTTAAATTATTTTCCAAATACCGCCATGACTCAGAAAACAATGGGAATAATGTATACCTTTGGAATGCTGTGCATGAGAACACATTATTTTGCATCCACAACATTATCTGTACACTGGCTTTTGTTTTCCACCACATCATTTATAGTACAAGTTAATTACACACTTTCAGTGTGCTGCTTTCTCTCTTACCATACAAGATAATACAATTCTGAACTCATTTAAGCAAAGCAAGTGCTTTTCTCCCTATAATGCATTGTGCCAAGCAGTAAATAATAGTAATTAATAAAAAGCGGAGCAGAGATCAGCAAAGTCGCTTCTTTCTTTTATTGATAAGTAAAGCCAAGATTCCATTCAGGACAACGCCTGATGTTCCTTTGCTGTTCCCAAAATGTGATATTGGTCATAGGCAATTTTCTTGAGACAGGTAGACAGTGACAACGATAACTTTAATCTGCTCTCCTCAGCATACCTCAGAATCAGCTCTTCTGTGGTATAATGCATGAACTGCAAACACATTCCTGGTACTTGGTGAAGCAAAGCAGTTGGTACCAGTGGTTTATCCCACCTATGGATGTGCCAACAAAGTTGCTGCTCTGATTGTCCTCCTCTTCTGTTAATTCAGTCTGATTGACCAAATTGTAACAGTCCTCAGGGCTTTTCCCTTTTACCACAGTACTTGTTCAAATTTCTTTATCAGTTCCCAGCTACACACACTGATGTCCTTTTCCCTACATGCTTATCTACATTTATCTACATCCTTGAGATTGCATATGTCATATCATATGCATTAGATATATATCCACCTGGGTATTCCCAAATTGGGGTTTTGCTTCCTTCTGGAACATATTACTGACAGTGGGGTTGTTAACTTTCAAAGAAATATAACTATCAGAAACTTTTTGGTTTTCATTTCTTTTACACTGAAGGCTGGTTTGATCAGCAGTGTCAGCTCTTGTGTACCCTGGTGGGCAGATGTCCCTGCCCATGGCAGGGGAGGTTGGATCTCATTAATCTTCAAGGTCCCTTCTAACCTGGATCATTCTATGATTCTATGATTCAGTTATCAAGGAGGATGTGTTTATTTTGTTTTCCTTTTTAAGAAGGTTGTAGGTACCTGAAGAGGGTAGTAACCACTAAATGCCACCTCAGTTAGAAAAGAGAGCAGGCTGCAATTTTAAAATCTCATTAGCAACTAGATGTTTCTAAGGTTTATGACCTAAGGGGAGCCAAGGAGAAGGGAAGGTAGGGAGAGGGAACTGTGAGTGGAGAAACCTGTCACACAGCCAGGCTAGAGAACAATGGGGAATTATTCTGTCCATCCTGCTTTATAATTGTCCCCCCACTAGATGTACATGTCACAGGCCTTTGGATCACTATTGCAATGAATTCTGGATCATCAGTGCCAACTAACTTACAGCTGTATTGTTATTCCAACACACAAAATACAGAAGACAGGTCATACAATAATTCTAAAACTGAAATATTTGATGATAGTAGCATGTCTCAATGTAGACCTCTCCCAACACTTTGTCCTGGTAGCAATTAATTACTTAGTCATTAGTACATTAGGGCTATACTTTGGGACTTGTTTATAAGTAAGTGTTTTGTAGTCTAGGATAGTAATAGTTTCATTACTCATTTTCAGTCACAAAAGCCAAAGGTACCTTTTATACAAGCAAATTGACTCCAGCATGACTGCATTTAAATGGTCAAGCTAGGCTTTAAAATTAGAAACATTTAGATGAATGACCAGAAATTTTCTGTTTGAATAAAGCTAATTTTTTTTTTTTTTTCACTCTGACTTCCACTTAGGAAATAAAACAGGTTAATGAGTAGCTGGAAGCTGTGTTTTGATTGTTAATGGAAATTTTTAGAAGAAGAAGGATTGATGGGGTTTTTATAATATATTTATATCCTTTTCTTTTACATTTGTAACCTCCATGTTGAGCCTAACCCCTGCCCCCTGCAATAGTCGGAGACTTTGTCACACCTAACAGAAGATATAAAACTAATAGGTGTTGTATGCATCTTTCAAATGCAAGAACGTCTTGAATTAAGTGCTAGCATTGATCTAGGCAAGGTAGTTTAAGTCTGGATTATAGAAATGAATTGCAGGACATGAATCGAGGCTGAGTAGGGAGGCTGCATATTATGTACTAGACACTTATGAAGAGAATTGTTCTGGCCATTTCAGAGAGATACAGGAACTAGAAATGAATTGTGGAGTGGAAACAGGGAGAAAAGAATTATCTTGAACTTCCCTCTAACTAAATATCAGTGAAAATGCTGAGAAAAATTTCCTATGAATAACTCTCATTTTGCATTGCTTAGCTTACTTCTCATGCTATCTAGAGTGCTGTGTATATGCTTGAAATTACATAAAGAACTTAATTCAAAATTCTTATCTCTTCTATGAAAATTGTCCTGTCTCCCTGAAAAGATGATTATAAAGCAGAGTGCTCTTTTGGGAAGAAAAGGTCAGGTCAGGAAATCATAGATACAGAGATTTAGTAGATCATCTTTACATCTGAGGAATTTGACACCACCTCTGTTTTCTGGCAAGGCACATCACAACTATTGTTTTGTTGTAAGAAATAGGGTCAGAGGACAAAGAGCATTATTACTACTATTACTCTTAAAAAGGAGTAGTAGTTAGCACCTTTCTGCCGAGAGAAAATTTTTAACAATCAAACTCAAATGTTGGCATTCAAATTTGGTATCTTGATAGCAAAAAAAGGCTTCTTTACTTGGTGGCTGATATTGTTTACTCTCACAAAAATTATACTGCATCCCTGCTTTATGGGTGTTCTTTGTTTTAAGCCACATGTTATATTGTTTATTGCTCATGCTATGCTGAAATGGAATCATGTTATGCTTGAAGAAGACAAATCTCATGGAAGTAGTTCAAAGATCCACAGTGGTTTAAGTGAACTCTGAAAGAGGTTTCCTTTTGTTGGAAGAACTACAGCTTGTGATTTTCTATCACCTTGTGATATTTAAGTGACAGAGGCAAACTGCCTTAATACAACATTGATTTGATTTCCCCACACAGACACTCAACACCCTACTCAATTTTGCATTCAACACTTCATACATTCAGATTTGTATTGTTGCAAATCAGTTCTTTCTTTTTTTCTCTCTCACGTTTTATGAACTTCATAGACTTAACGGTGATTGCAGTGGTAACAATTTCATACCAGTTTTCAATTTATAATTGAAAAAAAGCCAACAGAAAATGGATATGAGCCCTATGAGGAAGCATTAATACCTGCTGAATAATCACCCTAAGTAGAATACTGATTTTTGCAGTGTGCCAGGAAAACATGAACAAAAACATTAATATTCATATTTCAGTAAACAGGGGTAAGTGTAGAGAATTGAAAAGAGACTTAAAACAATGTTATAACTGCAAGCTCACACTGCAAAAATTTGTCCGTATCTTGATTTGATTGACTTTATATCCATGTAGGCAAGATACCTTGAATAAATGCTCACTGATTCCAAGACCAGAAGGAGCACCATATCTAGAGACAAGCTATTTCATCCTTCAACCCATTTGCAGTTCAATAACTTGTTGGTCTCACAAGAACCCAGAACACAAGTGACCCTCTAGACACTGGCTGTAAGGGGTCTATTTAATTTGTTCTGAAGTGGTTTCATAGAGTGAGTACTACAAATAGATTTCTTTAATAAATAGTTTTCTTTATTATTAGTGCCTGGAAGGAGGACAGAATGTTGCTTGGGTCTCTGCCTGGTGCAGAAGCTACTGAAAGGAAGGAGACATTTTCCCCTTGGAACAGTTGGAGAATTGCTGAGTGGAGAAGGAACGAAAGGGACCTTGGAGCCGTCTGCACCACAAATGCAGAGGGCAAATGGACTGTTCTAGAAAAGGCACCACAGCAAATGGCTTGAGAAGGAGGAGGAATCCCTGGTGAACAGTGATGAATTTGCGCATCACTGAAGATTACTGGTTGGAAACCATGAAAAAGGAGAAAACTACTTGGTGGCTACACTTGATAAAAGAAGATAATTCTAATGTTCTTTTATTTAGTCTCAGGATCTGGCATTGCCTTATTTTAATTTGCCTTGTTCTTACTGTGCAGTAAAATCTGCACAAAATTCTTGCCCCTCAACACAGAGCTTTCAGTCTGGTGTGCAAAAACGCATTTTGTTTGAAGGACTCAAGTGCTCCATAATGCACAAACTTCATTTCCATTACCATGGTGTCAATCTTCATAGAATCTACAGGATTAAAAGCAGGATTTGTATTCTCAGTCACTAACAGAAATGTTCACAAATCTTTCAAGTGTAGATATCTGTACTGTAGCCACTTAAACTTGTCTGAATTTCCAAGTGAACTCCATCACCATTTTGTATAGGCTTTGTCTTCAAGGATTTACTGTCCAAGAAATGCTAGAAAGGACCTGTTTGTGCTTGGCAAACACCTTCTACTTCCATAGACTCTAGCAGGCTTTATGTTTCATAAAATCAAAGCCCCATCCAATCTGGCCTTGAACATATCCAGGGATGGGTCATCCACAGTTGCCCACATTCTCTGGGCAACTTGTTCCAACCTATTTGCCTCTGGCAGCACTGTGCAAGTGTGATTTTAAATACATAAACTGAATATGCAGCAGAATTACAGCAAGGATGACATGAAAAGGGAGTTAAATGTTGAACTGGTATATACAGAATGATAGGTGATTTCTGGGGATATCCTAAAAAACTTGGCTCTAGGGGAACAACAGAAAGCTTTTAAAGACATTTCATATGTTTTAGTTGATTACTTTCTCTCTGCACTGTGAATTAGACAGATTGCCATCTGTACTTACAGCAGAATAGTTTCTAGGCTTTAGTCAGCTGATGCCCCAAAAACTTCCCAATTTAACTGAAAAATCTCACTGTTTTCAGGCACATGTAACTTACCTTTGCAGTGAAGTCATACCCCATCACCTCTGATAGAGAGTTTTCTAAGAACCACTGTTCATACGATTTGGAAGGTCTGTCCTAAAGAAAGAATAGGTTTTACTAACACCTTTTACCAAAATTTATACAGATTTCACACTCAAATTCTCTCTCAATGTACTTTTCTTTGTATGAAAGAGCATGGGGAGAGTGTAGGACTTGCTCTTCAATGTTACCTGTGCATTCATTAATGGAACAGATATGTACCATTTTAAGTAAAGTAATAGACTTTTTCACAGCTGGATCTAAAGAAAATGGAAGAAAGGATGAACTGTGGTTCTCAGAACATACCAGTTGCTAGCAACTTCCCATTCCAAATCAAACAGTTAGTCAGGAAAGAGAGAGAGACAGGGACGGCAACATTCCAGAAGTAGAGAGATTTCTTCAGTAGAGAAAGCAACTATGCAGAAAGAACCCTCACCTGAAGAAATTTCCAGCATATGTAAAGACATAGGTGGACTTTAGAAGCAGATTCAAATGAAAATGTGTAGCAGGTTCCAAGAAATTATTTGGAGGTGGAGTCAGGGATTGATAATTAAGTGCTGCAGTACAATAATCAGTTTTGGGGTTTGGATTTTGCTGGTTATTTTGAGGAAGTTGTTGTGTTTTGTTTTGGGTTTTTTTTCTTTCTTTTTTTTTTTGACTACTGCTTAGGATGCATATAATTGTGCAAATAATAACTCTGCAGTTTAATATTCCAGACTGTGGCTCAGCCAGAGCTATCACTGAAACACCTTTGAAATTCAAGACATTCTCCTGAGAGTCTAAAAATATATATCAAACTGAATCTGCTAAAATTGATATGAGATTGCTTGCATATTTCTTTCCTTTAATCTAGATATATCCCATAATTTCATATCACTTGCTGACTTGCTTTTCTTCCTTTTTTTTTTTTATCCCAGGAACTCGTGTTCCCCAGTTTGAATAGAGAAATGTTCTCTTGTTTGTTGCTCCAGACACATCCTTCACTTGTTAATAGATTCATATGCCTGTGCTCTTGATGGGTTTTGTTTGGTCTTGATTCGGTCACAGAAATCCGTGTGTAGCAAGCAATTTGAAAAGAGCATGCAGCTGTTTGCCAGCCAGATAAACTGACACAATAATTCCCTACTTTTGGTATCCTCCTTTATTTTAACTGTGGGTGCCATGTCTTATAAACAAGAACTTTAGGGTTTGAAGTCCATTTCATGACTTTCTCTTATTTTATCTTTTATTCCCCCCCCTCTTTTTTTTTGTCTGTATACTTATTTGTGGACTTTGGAACTACCTAAATCTGTAGCAATCATATAATTTTCAATTTGCACAGGATTCTTTTACTGTCAGACTTGGTATTGGTTCTTCTTTATACCATGGTAGAAATGTGCTAGAAGCTTTACAAGCAAATAAACAAAATCTGGCCTTGGCTGTTCACCTGGACTCAGTCCCATGCATAATCACTCTAACTGAGCACATAATAATAGCTCACAATTGCACTGTCTCATCTGCAGGGTTCAGGTGACAGCAGACTGAATCCTGATTTGGTTACTCGGGACTGTGTGGTGTAACTATGAGCAGAATTCTGGGAGCTTAGGAAGATGCCAAGCCCCTGGATTTTTCAGTAATTCCTATGGATTTATTTATCTTAAAAGAAAATGCAGTTTACAAATTGATTTTGTCACAGCTGAATGGCAAAGGTTTTATAAACAAGAACACAGTCTAAATGTGAGCTGACAATGAAAAGAGAAGTTACAAACCTGTATTTGGAAGCATCAAAATGCTCCCCACAAGTATCCCCTGTGCACCTAGAGTGGGGAGGAGGGTCCTGTACAAAACAGGCTTCATATTGTGCATCAGTACTAAGCAAAGGAACAGTCTATATATGAAATTGTAAGGAATTAAGCATTGCTTGGCCTTTGTGACCAAAACTGTGTCTCTCTATTTGGTGTTCCCAGGGCTATCAGTAAGGACTGGTTCATGTCCTTGGTCTCCCTCCTTTTTGCAATGCCCCTTTCACTTTGTAAGTAACATCTCACCATGGGAGCTTTAGATTAGATATTAGGATTTTTTCTTTTTTCAAANTTTTTTTTGTTTTTTTTTTTCAAAGAACATGTTGTAAAGCATTGGAGCAGACTCCCCAGGGATGTGGTGGAGTCACCACCCTTGGAAGTGGTAAAAAAATGTGTGGATATGGCACTGGAGATCATGGTTTAGTGGGGACCATGGTCCTTGTGCTGGGTTGATGGTTGGACTTGATGGTCTTAACGATATTTTCCAATCTTAATGATTCTATGATTCCCTGGTTAACCCACGACATCCAGATAGGACTGAATTCCAGAATTAAGAGGTCTGAATTTAGCAGTCCAAAGATCTACTGATTTCTTGAAAGGGATAACCTTGTTATTATCCTGGCATACCATCACTCAAGTCAACAGGATGCAGATTTGAGAAAAATCTAAAGACATGCACCACTTCCATGGTTAAGCTTATAACCTGTAGGAACTTGCTCCAATGCCATATTATTTCTAGAAATATGGGAAGGGATGCAATTAAAAACCAAAAAGAAGCAACATTTCTGGCTTTCACCAAGTTTTATTTTCTGAGATTTTTTTTAGATTTGATGAAACTGGAAAAAAATCCTTTTTCACGACAAAGTCAACAAAAGGGTTTTTCTTGAAGGAATCTGTCTTCTGTTCTATCTCTAACTGTACCCACATCCTCAAATGGCAAGCAGAAGAGGTGATAATTTGGTTTCTCAGCTTTCTTTCGTGAAATGTTTAGGTACCAATAAGGGAGTTTGTTGGTGTATCAGTCCCTCCATCTCCACTCAAACACAATCAGAATAAATAATTACTGATGTAGTGTGGTAACAGAACTGTGCTGTGTCTCACATCAAGTAGTTGTTTAAATATCTCCAAACAGTGAGAACTCTCTCCAGAAAGCAGCAGCAAATTGCAGTCTCACTGTGAAAACTGAGCACACAATTTTCTGTAATTTTATCAGCTCTTTGGTCTCGACAATGAATACACATTTGCACCAAGTTGTCCCCAGTCATTTAGGGTCATATTCTGTCTCCTGATGTTTTGGATCTCCATTTCTCCTCACTGAGAGTTGAAGCCCAGCCCCAGGATTTACTTGACCTCTTCCAAACCATGGATATCCACCTCTTCCAATCATGGCAATCCAATGCTGGGTTGATTGACTGATAAATTATAGGTAAAATACCTAAAGCTGGGCTTCCTTGAAATACAACTAATCACCCGAATGATGATGATGATCTATTCTGTCCAGATCAGCAGGATCTGCCTCAGTCAAGCAGAGAATTAAACTCTATACTTAAGGTCAGTAAGATGCTGATGCCGTGAAAGGAACCTTAGTGGCTCCACTTAAAATATTTTAACTACTGGGTTCATCTTGGAGCTCTGCGTGTCTCTAGATTCAATCATTAGTTGGCTTTTTAGATTAAAAGCTTCATCAGTCCGTGCCACTGAAACACAATTCAGGCTTGGATGGAGCCTTGTGTAAAGTACATCTTTTCCAGAAGCACAGGACCAGTGAGGAGTGCTCTAGCCACTGCTTTGATTCTTTCAGGAATACACATTTACCCATTTGGGAAAAAAAAAGTGACATCAAGTGATTATAGTATAAATTTCAGTTGATGATTAGGATTTAAGCTCTAAAAATGGAGCTCATTCTTCGTGGAAGTGGGTTAAAGCACCTAAAAATCACACATGTCTGAGGAGTTGTACACACAGGCTGGGGTTGTTCCTGACATGATTCAAAGGACTTGTGGGAATTATGTTAGGAATTGGTTGTTTGCATTTGGACCAAGAAAAGGTATAAATCTAAGAGGGAAGCTCCCTAGTCATTGAACTGCAACTGCTTGATCTTCCAAGGGATAGCCAGAGCATTATCCTGCCACAACAAGCAATAGCATTGCCCCAGCACTGCTAACAATGGTTCCACACAGTAACAAATCCTTGATCCTAGTGTTGCCCGTTCCCTTTATACAACTTTATACCATTAGTTCACTTTTCTGTGTTACTCTCAAATATCTACATCACTTCATGAACTCCCATACTTCAGCAATAGCCATAAATAATTACATCTGCACAACAATGCAAAGTTTACTAGAGGAATTTAGTCCCTGTGAATTATTCACATATACCATGAAAGGAGAAAACGAGTTCATTGTGTTCAAGTCCATCTTATTAAGGGTAACAGCAAACATTTAGCTTCAAACATGTGGTTTCCTGAATTAAGGTTCCCTCTGTCTGTTATCAAGATGACATTAAGAGTGGCCACAAATATTTGAAAGCTTTACCACCAGATCAATTTCAATTATTTGCTGTAATTGAAGAAGTGTGGGAATTTCTAAGGTGGCCACACATCTTGTGTGTCTGTCCTTGCATGTCATATACACATCTGCATACATGAAATAGAGTTTGAATCAGCAGCTCCACAAATTGCTTCAAACCTGCATTTTCATCACCAGAGTAAAGAACACTGAAACATCCTGTTTCTTGCTGACTCCAAGCAGTACAGATAATGGCTATTTACTTTGTTTTTAAAGACAGCAGAGTTTTTAGTTTCTTTTGGAGCAGTGTCATATATCCATTACACATAGAGCCTCCGTGCTTATTCCACAGAATATGGAAAAAGGAACCATTAGATTGTTCTGGGAGTTTTCACTGTATTTGCCTTAACCACAAAATAAATAAATAAATAGATACAGAAAAGACAGAAAGTGCAGTGATCGGACAACTACTTGTATTATAAAATTAACTCTTTTGATCCCAGTGAAGTCTCTTTATAAGAGCAGTTCATTTCAATCTTCTCATCTCCCTGAAATTAATTTTTAATGAAAAGCAATTATAGTGAATATTTCACTTCTCCCAGTGCCCCTAAATGGACCTATATTAATTTGATGGAGTTATATTACTAATATATTAGGGTTTATCATATATTTTCTTATATATATGTTTGCGTGTCTATGAATATGTGTGTTTGTATGTGAAAATTCCCCAGATGAGACCAGATTTGACCACCAGGATGATTGCTACTGACAGCAACAGGGCAAGCAGTTGTAAAGTCCCATCTCTGGGGCTGCAATGACCATGGAATTAGACTGAGAATACTGACATTTCCATCCTGGCCATCACAGAGCTGCTCAGGAAATCAAAACGTCATTTAAATCAACCTCATGGTTCTGGGGATGTTGTTGTTTCAAGGTGTCCCTGAAGAGGGTCCATTAGTGCAGCATCTGCTGCAGGAAGAGATTTTACACAGTGGATGCAGATTGAGTTAAATTTAAGAATCCTCCAAGGATTTACCAAAAACAGCTTGATTGAAACTGAATGGAGGGAGAATTATTTCTAAGTGCCTAAATTCTGACTCTCATCAGGAGGATCATGGAGTAAATTGTGACATTAGGAAAACTTTCACTTACAAGTGATAAATGAGTATGAACGTAGTAAAAATGTCATCTTCCTTTTTTTTTTAACATTTCATTTCAAAGCCATGTGTGATTTAAATGGAACTATTTAGGTACAGTACTGAAGCAAACAGGTTTATATGTCCCCAATGTAAAGGGGCTAATGTGAAGCCTAATGTGGCTTCAATCTCACCTCAGGAATAACTTCAATGGTTGTGGCTGAAGGCAGCTAACTCGAGCAGAAAGTTGTAGGACTACAGCATATATGTCTGTAGTCCTACAGATCTTAAAGTCAGCTGGATATAAAGCACAAAAAATTCTAAATGCATCTACGGAAAGATTTGATCAGGGTTCATACCTGCTGGGTCACAAGAAATGCAAGTAAAGTGTGTAGAAGAGGCAATATTTTAGGTTGTGTCGTATGAGGCAGCATTGCTTTTGCATGAGCAAGGCTGCTGACTGAAAGAGCTAAAGCAAAAAAAGCAAGGGAAAAAAAATCCAAAACATACTAATAGGGGGTCTTCTAAGCCCTATGAGAGATCCAGAAATGTAAAAGAGCAATATTACCCCAGGAATAACACCAACAAGAATTTGCTCGGATTAGGAAACCCTGCCGGGACTCAGTCACTTGAGCAGACCATGTCCCCTCTCTCTTCTTCAGAACTTTTTCCTCCTCAAAAGAATCAGAATCATTTGTGTTAGAAAAGACCTCTGAGATCATCAGTCCAACCATTAACCCAGCATTGCCAAGTACCCCCCTAAACTGTTTCCTCAAGGGTCACATCTACATGTCTTTTAAATAGTTCCAGGGATGGTGACTCCACCACTTCCCTGGGCAGCCTCTTCCAATGCTTGACAACACTTTCAAGTGTTTCAAGAAGCAGAGATCACAAGGATGTTTATTTTCTTACAAGTTTCACAAAACCAACAATCTGAGCAAAGCAGGCAGTTCATAACTTGGTTTTTAAAAAGTTCCCTGTGCTGAATTTTGCAATCAAACACTGCAGCCCAATTTTACGATCATACTCTAAGAATTGGTATATACAAGAAGAAACTCTTTATAGTTAAATGGTTGGTCAGCTGAGAAACACAAGTCCAAACACGGCTTCATTAATTCTGCATCCCCCAAACTGCTGGAGTTCAGTTTTGTTGACTTTGTTGGCAAAGCAGCATTACTAGGGCATGATGTTTCTTCATTTAAGGAAAAGGAAAGGAAAAAAAAATTTAAACCTGTAAAACTATAAGTGAAAGGAATTTCTCTTCTTCTGTGAGAAAAGCTGAGAACTGATGGTCGTCTATTTCTGACAATTTTTGTTGCTTGTGCTTAACTATAATACTTTTAAAATCAGCTGTCAAGGAGCCCACTTTACCTCCATGCAGCTGCCAAAAATATTCCTGTTCAATCTGCTTTTGTGTCTTTTGGATGTTTGTTCTAACCCACCAATTTTCCTTCACAGAGCTATGCATTGACAGCATTTGGCAAAAACTCATGAGGAAAAGAGGGGCATTGAACCTGGAATTTTGTTGTTTATTTGTTGGGAGGGGGTGTGTGTGAGGGGATCAGGGAGAGAGCAGGAAATTGCTTGTATCTTCTTAAGCACACTCTATAACAACTGTCCTCTCATACAAGGCCATCAGACAGAGAGGGAAGGAACAGAAAGTGGAGAAATAATCCCACTGGAGTCCAGCCAGGAGTCGACTGTACGGTACACTCTGTACCTGGGAAATGCCAGATGTCTATACATCCAGGAGTGCAGAAATCACCATTAAAGTTATATGTTTGTCCAGCTAAACAGCTCCAAGACAGAAGTGATGATCACAGGGGATTGATTATTAACGGATGAATGGAGTGGTCCTGGCTCCAGCCAGGGGAACTCAAAACATCTGTGTACATCGGCTCTGTGCAGACTGGTCCCGGACTCCAAAGGACTTGCACACAGCCCAAATCTGCAGCAATTTAGCTTTTTGGTGGTTCTTGTTTTGTTTTGGATTTGTTTTGGGGTCTTTTTGGTGTTTCTTTGTTGTTTTTTTTTTTGACCCACTTCTATCGAAAAACTGAGCAGGTGTGATGGAGGGAAAAACAGAAACTAACAGCGCCATCTAATGGTATGTGATATTAGTGCTTAATACTATTTTTAAAGCTAATTTTAGAAATTTAGAGAGAAAAACAAGAGCAACAGATACTCAGGGCTATAGGATGTTCTAATTCTCTCCCTTATAGACTGGAATATTTATTTTCTTTTCCAGAGGAAATCTAAAATAGAAAGAAAACCAATTTATCCCTGTTACGTCTCTGATAACAGCCTGGACTGCTCAACATCAGAAGATGTATTTATCATATGTTCTTGATGTAGTTGGACTAGAAGGATGTGTGGTAAAAATCTGTCATCATCAAAATGAGACACTGAGCATTTTATTCCCGGTCGGTGCCATCTGAGATGCAGACTTGAAAATGCAGACTGACTTCTGCCATCTCAAACCATCCCACTGAAAGGCATGACGCTTCCCATCACACTCACCAAACTCTCTAGGCCAGCAATTTGCTACAATTACATCCCTGCCACCATGAGATGAAAACAAATTTACTTTGTAAGACATTTTTAAAAGTCAATGTTGTTATGATACTTCAGACATAGTAGTGTGGCTGCAGAAAACAGCAAAAACCTGTAGTGTTCATAACATGCAATTGCACAATCCAAATTAAACTCACATCTGCCTTTGGCTTGAGGCAAAACACCAGAGCAGAAAAATGAGATCTGAGGATGCTCTGCTGCTCCACCAGCAGACGAGATCTTCTTTTGGAGGAGATGAGTCATCTTCTGAATATGTAAAAAAGCACAACTTTTCTGACAAAGTGAATGAGGGCACAGATCACTTTGGTTTTGTTCAGGCTTCTGGAAAACTGTGTTTTATACCAGCTCATTACTATCTTCTTACCTCTAAAATGAAAACAATCAATTGTTAATTCTTTGCATTAGTACCAAAACATCTCTCATTCTGGTTTCCTTTAACAACTCTCTATAAGAACACCCAACCCTCCCTTCTTTCTGCTCCAAAGAGCTTATGATTTAAACAACAATCAGTCTGTGTTCCTCTTTCCNAAACAGCAAAAACCTGTAGTGTTCATAACATGCAATTGCACAATCCAAATTAAACTCACATCTGCCTTTGGCTTGAGGCAAAACACCAGAGCAGAAAAATGAGATCTGAGGATGCTCTGCTGCTCCACCAGCAGACGAGATCTTCTTTTGGAGGAGATGAGTCATCTTCTGAATATGTAAAAAAGCACAACTTTTCTGACAAAGTGAATGAGGGCACAGATCACTTTGGTTTTGTTCAGGCTTCTGGAAAACTGTGTTTTATACCAGCTCATTACTCTCTTCTTACCTCTAAAATGAAAACAATCGATTGTTAATTCCTTGCATTTGTACCAAAACATCTCTCATTCTGGTTTGCTTTAACAACTCTCTATAACAACACCCAACCCTCTCTTGTTTCTGCTCCAGAGAGCTTATGATTTAAAGAACAATCAGTCTGTCTTCCTCTTTCTTAATTCAAAACCAGAGGGTTGCCTCAGTTACAATAAAGTGTATTATAGTTTAGGGAGGTTACACTTTGCCATTTCACACCTGCCTGCAGGATGCAGCCCTCCACAGTGTGGATGACTGCAGCATCATAAACTGATTATCTTCAGGGTTTGCTGATGGCCCTTCTGAAAAAAACTCCCACATGCAGAGGACCAGAGTCTGGAGCAAGAAGAGAAGATGCTGGACACCAGCTATAGGAGTCTAGAATTGAGGCACTGTGATCAGTCAATCATAGAATCATAAAATCATTGAAGTTGGAAAGGACATCTAAAATCTTACTTATTACTAGCGAGAAGAGGCCTTCCTATCCTATGACAGCACTGACTTCCAATATGAGAGTAAGGGGGAGTACCAGAGTAACAGAGGAGGTGATCATTTATGTAGTATCATGCTTGGTTTTATCTGTTTTGGTTTTGTTTTGCTGTTTCCGTGGGAGTTACTGTCATTTGCTGAAATCAATATAACTTTTTTCTTTCCTGGATTTCAAGGCAGGAAATTATACTAACACCCCTTGGAGAGGGTGATATGATTTTCACGCTACAGTTCTCAGTCTCTCCCAGATTCAGCTTCCTTCACAAGGGAAATTGATACTGAAGTGATGTTTTAGTGATTTAAATAGTATCAGAAGGGTTTTGCTGGAGAAAAAAAACCAAAACAACAACTCACAAGTAGCAATTTACCCAACAAATCTGTTTTGTGTAAACAATAGCTTATTTCAGGATTTTATATAAACTGATGCCTGGTTAACAGGATTTCCCAGGTGGCCATAGCAAATGTAACTCCTTCCATTAGCACTCCCGGTGTGATGGGACAGCTTTTTGTAACGTGAGAAGAACATGTAGTTTGCTGCATCACCACTTTTCCATTTATATCTGCATGGCATCTCACTGACATAGCTAACAAGCGTTAAAAGGAATTAATGTTTTTGCATAATGGTGTGGCAACATCTGTCACTATGGAGCTCTCCTTAACAAACACCAAAAAATCACCAAAAAACCAATCAAATTTCTACTGTGGAAAAGATTTAAAAATTCTTTTGAGAAATGTTCTCATTCCCAAAGCTCTAAGAGAAGAACTTCCCAGCCTGGGGAGACAGGATGGGGAAGCTATGCAGGTTACTAACACATGTTCTAGTTTCTACCTCCTGAGGAATGATCCTGCACTTCTCCCAGTGCTTACACAATATCTGCTGATTTTGTGTTTACCAAGGAATTGCTTGCTATCAATCCATTCCTGAACCCAACAGGGAAAGTTTGGCCCAGAATTTCAGATTTTCAGTGGTTTTCTTGATCCCGCTTAAAATTATTTCTGTTCATTGAAAAAAATGGAACAACCCTTGTGGTCAAAAACTGTGGTCCCAGAAAGCCCAAAGAACAAACTGAGCAGAACACTCATCAAGAAACCAATCAATAGGAACAATATGGTGTTGTAAAGTTATACCCTTAATTCCTGGATTTTGAGGGGGAGGAACTGAACAGATGTGTAGTTATGATGCCTGAATTCCATCTCTCAGCTACAGTTGGTTGCCCCTTGAGGACGTGAAGTCTCAATGAAACCCTGATGTTTAGGCAGGGGTAATGTACCTGTTACAGTGATAGAAGGGATGTGTTGTGGTGTGGGGGAAAACTGTTCTTGTCTAGTTCTGCAAGCAGCGTGAGCCACGTCTGAGTCTGCAAATGGAAAGCAAGAATAGAGGGATTCTCCTCATCCTTCTTCTCTTTCCCAGCTCCAGCATCAATCCTCATTCAGAGATGAGCAGGGAACAAATGGGCAGAAAGGTAAGATGGAAGAGTGAAGCCAAGCCAGGGTCTTGTTTCTGCTTCCAAATACCTTTCAGTAAAATTGGGTAAGAAGAGTATACAAATTAACTGGGGCCTCAAGGATTCATGCCTGACCTTAAATCCTCTGTTAACACCATAGTTAGAGCAATGCTTCACTGAGCACTTCAAGCTTCTTTATCAACTCCATCACCTTAATTCGTATATCAAACGTCCTGGATTCTAAACCATCTGCTGGCCATGTGAATGTCTTCTGTGCCCCTGATGTGGACATCATCCTTTAAAATGGTGCCTTCAACAAAGCTATTCTCATTTTTTACCCTATCTTTAATCCATATCAAAGTATGATCACTTAGTCTAGTCCTCCTCTGGCCTTTGAGGTCTCTCAGCCTTTCACAGCCCTGAGATTTCAACTGTATTGTTATTGTTTATTTGAATGTATGATTTGGACTCATACCTCAAAGGGCTGCTGGCACTCGTTCTCAATGATTCTACCACACTTTCCCTTGTTAAATCTGCCATCACTTTCATTCTACTGTTTTCAGGTGTTCATTTTCTTCCAGCTTCGTACAAATATTAGATTACCCCTGACATGGAGTTAGCCCATAGTACACACACCAGATGGTGGCTCAGAGATGCCACAAAGGGAAATCTGTACATGTTCACAGATGTGCTGCAACTTCATTCCCAAACTCCTGCATGTTCTATTCATTATTCTGGTGAACAGTGAAAAATAATCTCCAACAACTGGTTTTGGTGGCAAAAAATAAGCAGTGTTATCTGACAGCCTTTAGAGAATATCTGGGTCATGGCCTTATTGTTTTTTGACTCTACTTTTCTTAAGCTAATAAATTTGGTGTTTATAAACTCAGAAAGAACTACTGATTTTCCCAGTACATGTCAAAGACCAAGAAACTTGCTCCCTTTTTCAGCACCATTATGGAATCATAGAACTTCTGGGTTAGAAAGGACCATAAAGATCATTTATTTCCAACCTACTTACCATGGGGAGGGGACACCTCCCACTAGACCAGGTGGCTCAGAGCCCCTTCCTACCTGGCCTTGAACACTTCCAGTGATGGGATATCTACAACTTCTCTGGGCAACCTCTGCCAGTGCCTCATCATTTTCAAAGTAAATAATTTCTTCTTAATATCTAATCTAAATTTACCCTATTTCAGACTGAAGACATTACCGTTTGAACTAACACTACACATTCATGCCAAAAGTCCTTCTCTAGCTTTCTTTTCACCCCCTNAGCTCCCTTTTTCAGCACCATTATGGAATCATAGAACTTCTGGGTTAGAAAGGACCATAAAGATCATTTATTTCCAACCTACTTACCATGGGGAGGGGACACCTCCCACTAGACCAGGTGGCTCAGAGCCGCTTCCTACCTGGCCTTGAACACTTCCAGTGATGGGATATCTACAACTTCTCTGGGCAACCTCTGCCAGTGCCTCATCATTTTCAAAGTAAATAATTTCTTCTTAATATCTAATCTAAATTTACCCTATTTCAGACTGAAGACATTACCGTTTGAACTAACACTACACATTCATGCCAAAAGTCCTTCTCTAGCTTTCTTTTCACCCCCTTTAGGTACTGGAAGGTGCTCTAAGGTCTCCCTTGGACCTTTTTTTCTCCAGGCTGAACAAGCCCAACTATCTCACCCTGTCTTCACAGCAGAGGTGCTCCAGCCTTCTGAGCATCTTCATGGCCTTCCTCTGGACCTGCTCTAAAAGGTCTTAATAACGCACTGAAGCAGGAGATCAGAAGAGTTAATAATCAACAGGGTTGGACAGGGTTTGCAAGTATGTTAGAGAAGTGGGGAGAGCAGAATGAAATTTGAAATTTCAGTTAAGAAAATCTGGGATGTATAGCTTTTCCAGTAGACTGTGTGGTGGAAGTATGTTTTTGGATTGGTTCCAGTGTACTGCTGGAATTCAGTACATATCTGACAAGCACAGAGTTGGAATCACACTCCTTTCCCAGATGAATCACAGCAATCCAGGATTGAGGTCATTGACAAGACAATCTGAAACACTCCTGGTTGGTGAATAAAACCAGTACATCTGTTCCCTGCAATAATAGCAACTTAATCTTCCATTAGATTTTATGCTATTAAAAAAAAAATAAAAACAACAGCAACAACAAAAGACAAACCCACACAAAACTCTAAAAGTATAAACATTGATTTCATTTAGAAGTGGAAAGAAATCTATTCAGTCATTTCTGTTCTTAAATACCCCCCAGTCAACTGAACAAAATCCAACTGATAAAATGTACACGCAAATATATTTTAAGGTAATTCTGGATGTTGCTTCTCCTGAAAGTAAAAACTACACTTTGCAATGTGGCCTAATTCCACTTTCCTCCTCTCTTCCCATCCTTTCCTTTTCCCCTTCCTCATCCTCTTTCCACCAGGTCATGGAAGTGGGCTCTGAATTACTTTGTCAGAAGATCCACTGGAATGGGAACACAGTGTTGGACCTTCTTTTCCTCTTAATGAATAATGACATAAGGTGATGTGAAAATATGTTTAAATGCAGATTACCTTGGTTTTGGGTCTTCTCTCTTTCATGCAGATCAGGACTCCTAAACCTGATCTGAAGCCAGTGTATGTACATTGGTTGCCCTTGAGAAAATGCAGGAGTGAGGGCTCCCTGTGGAGTCAGAGTTTTATGTGTCTCTGTGATTTGAACATCAGACATCAACACTTTGCACTATTAGGCTGGTCTAGCAAACAGCCATAACATCCCCAGAAGTCTTCACATCATCCCTGTGATATTCCTGCTCCAAGGGAGTGTTAGATACCAGATGTCCCTCTGGAGTACAAATCCAGCCCACACCTCAAGATCAGTCCCATCCCAACCACTTTGTTCCTGGTCATGCTTTGTCACACTTGACCCAGAACTGTTACCATCTTGTCTGAGAGGAGAGTCCCTGGGTTGTTCCCAGCTCTAGAATTCAGATTAATTAGCTAAGCATCCCTGGCCAGACAACCCCACCAGGAGTTTTTAGTTCCTTTTACGTCAAAGATACCTTATATATAAAAAGGATGGCTTTCCTGCATGTTCTCATCAGTGCTTCCTATTAACTGACTCAGCTCTTCCCCCAATGTAGAGCAATTTTAGACCTCTGATGCCTAGTTCATGCCTTCCCCTACATGGTAAGAAACATAAAAGTTAAGCATTTCCATGCCTCAGTGAACTTCACTCCTAGAACATTAAGCTTACTGACTCTGAAAAGGTGGCTTTGATGACTTCTTTTATCATAAAAACCAGAGCATATTAAACTCTTACTTATTGCTCCAGTGGATTTTAGTGTTGTGGGTGGAAATAAAAGCTTTGCTACTGGTAAGAAACCTCTACTGGTGCTGCACTGTATCCTCTGGGCATAATTTCCATAGGGTTATTCCCTTCTCTTTTCCACAGGGTCTATACCAGCCCTGTCACCATACTATCTGGATGCCTTCCAGTAGAGGATTAACAGCTGTCACAGGGCTGCTTTCCATTTTGTTCTCCTGCCTGAGGAAAACCAGGCTGTCACCCTTGCACAAGTACCAGATCTGACTTAAATCATCATTTCCCAGAAACAAGATCCATGTTCTTGTATTTAAATTAATGTACAGAAAATTATACTCTGCTAAATAAATCAGTCTTTCTCTCTTCCTCTCTTTCTTCCACTTCCCTACCTCCTTCCTACATGTAAATGTATGAACTGTGCTGTTTATTCTACCTTCAAAACCTCTTGTAAGCTCTCAGCTGAGGTTCTTTATAAAGAAACTGCCACACAATTATTGTATGTTTAGTGATATATTTAGCAAAGTAATTACAAACAACCCTAAATAGAGATCACTAAATAAAGTTCTGCTAAAAGATACTACAGGAACGGGATGAGATTCTGGACATGCAACTGGGTTTTTACCTTGTTTTCTTTTTTTTCCCCTCAAAATGTTTCTGTGAAGACCATGAGAAAATAAACAACTTCATTCACAGATATAGCTGCTTTATTAGATCAGTCTTGAAACAAACACAAAAGTGAGATGTAACACACCATCCTAAGGTAGAACTGACAGTTCAAGAAAATGTCCAGGGCTGACAACATACTCAGGGCATTAATGCATTCCACCCTCTGCAGTGGCTCCTTGCTCTTGAAAGTTACCACCCTGACTTGACTCAATTTGAAGAAAAACATACCCAAAAGTCAACCTAGGCTTGAAAGCAGGGATCATGGATCTGATCAGGATGAAGACTGCTCAAGGAGGAAGGTAAAGCAGGATGATTTGTTCTGTCATATGAGCAGCAGCTTTGCTCTCCTAAAGCAACAACTTATACGAGATGTGTGGAAGTGAAAGACAGCATTTGTTCCTTTCTCTTCTCTCCTGGAAGGTGTCATGGCAATGCAAAAGCGTCAGAAGACTTTGGCTGCAACAACAACAGGAAAAGAAGGGGAGAAAATCTTTAAAGGAATTAGAAACAGGAGGATAACAGGCAGTTTATGTTTCCACCACGGCTTTGTGCATGTGTGTACATGGGAGACAGAGGAAACAAAAAAGACATTTTCTTCTGCTTAAAGTTTTTTTTAAACATGACATTTGAAAACCCACTTGCCCCATCACACCTGATATAAGAAAACTGTTTTTCCCTCACAGTGAGATCTCTGAATTAGTGCTTACCAGCACAGCACTTGTCATCAATCATGCATTGTCCATTCTTTATTGAGTTCTTGCCATTATCATGTCAATATTTTTCCATTTTATTAAACCCTCTTGTATTTTTATAATTCATTCTCTCAGACACTCACAGTTTGCTCTGGTCGTGGTCGCAGCATTCAGCACAAATAGCACATCAGAATCACAGAGCTTTCTTTCAGAATAAAACCCAAACAAAACAGCAAATAAATTCCTTCATATGGTACCTTTCATATTCCCCGCTTAAATTCCCTGTAACATCATGTTCTTCAATCAGACATTATTGTAGTCTGGATGGAGAAGGACCAAGTATACTTCCATATCCCATCTCTAATCTCCTAAATTCAGCTTTAATCATCAGACAACAAAGTATCCTGAAGGAAAGGGAGAGGGAGAAGGGAGGTGGACACAGGAAACTCAGTTGTTTCATTTCTTACATTTTACATTAAAATGTTTACATATTAATTTAATTTGCATTCCCTCTTTCACAGGCTGAGTCTTAACCCCATCCTAAAGGTCTCTCTCTCTCTATGAGAAGGCATAGGAGGACTCTGGCATTCCTGGTATCCCATGTCTGCTAGACATGGAAACGGGGAGAATTGAGCATTCCTTGCAGGATGTTAGAGAATTTAGGACATGGAATTGGCAAAATAAGTGAAAGCTGAGAAGAAAATGAAATGTCTGGGAAGCCCAGAGCTAAACTCCACAATCTTTGAGAGAATTGTATTTTCAGCTGCATTCTCAGCACCTGGCTTTTGTTACACTCTCTTCAGGATAATGTCTTTTGCTGGTCCCATTTCTATGTTCCTGCCTCTTCATCTTCCCTGTGCAGGGAATCCAAGCATCTCTTTCAGGGTCAGGAATTAATTTAGGAGCTGGGGAACCTGAATCTCTTAGGTTTCCAGTGCTCATTTCCTTGTACAGAATCCTGCAGGAGTGATTCCACCTTTGCACTGCCCTCACCAGGAATACACACCAATTTAATCATCTCTAAGACTTCAGAGGGTGCCAGAGGTATTTAAAGCAGTGCAATATATTCGCTCATCCATAATTTCTGACAGAGTTTTACTGCTTTGTGGCAGTGACAGGAAAAGAGAAGCCATCTGATACTGCTGTCTGTGTAGAGTAGGGCACTGAGCATTGGAGTGCACACAAAACTTCTCAGAAAAATAGGTCAAACCCATGTTGCCACCACCAGCACCTTTACAAGGAGGTACCAGCATCCAGCCTGCTTTTTCTGGGCTCCCACAGGTAAGCAATGCTTCCTGTTGCTCCCAGGAGCCTGATGTTGAATCTGTATGGGCCTGGAACATCTCGTCCTAGCCCTGCACTCAGTGCTGGCAAACTTCCACTCCAGGGGCTAGAAGTCACAGCCATTTCACAGCTACACTGACCCCAGCACCAGCCCAACACTCCAGAGTGGGCAGAAGAGACTGAATGTGACACATCTCCATCTTACAAAGGCAGAGAGAGAGCACAGTCTGGAGGGAGAGCAGCAGCACATATAATTACGTGAACAAATGGATGCATCTTCTTGCTTTTTGACCCAAAGTGGATACTGCAGCAGCAAGCATGTAATTTCTTCCACTAACCACCCATAAGAGACAGATAATATCAGCTCACTAAAGGAGAGGAAACTGCTGCTTCTTTCAGATCATAATTTAATTAACAAGGATTTTCTTAACAAGCATATTTTTTCTCTTTTCATTACTATAAAGTGAAGGACCCTGGGATGATCCCAGAGGTTTCAAGGTTTTAAGGACAGTAACAATGTAATGAGACAACTTATGTCCTGTTTATCCTCCTGGGCTCCGGGGCAGGAGCTGAGAAGGGACCCAGCCCATCCCGGTTTCAGGATGCAACTTAGACCTTTCTGCAGGCAGATTCAAATTAGCCAAATTAGCCTGGGTTTTTTTCTCATATAGTTTTAAGTGTCCCGGACCTTTTTAAGATGTGTAACTGTTTAAGAGCCTGACCAAATTAAAAATGTAGACTATTTTGCCTATGGCCTCCACTCTGCTCCCCTTTCTTACCCCGGAGAGACCCTCTGCTATTTCTTCACTCTGTCTGAGGCTTGGAGAGAGGTTCTTAGTAAAGCATGCCGTGATTTTAAGTTAATAGTGCCATCTAGTGATGTAGGGGACAATGTGACTCAGAGTCACCAGACAGGGCTTCAAGGTTCAAGGGTTTCCCTGGGAATTAACTGTCTTGGTTTTAATATTTGATAATATCTCTGTGGTATCAGGATGGCCTGTTTCAGAAGCAGGGAAGAGTCCCACACACTCCTAACAGCTGTCCTGGAGGTGAGAGCAAACGTGAGGAGACAGTTTCCAGGGTTTGGGGAAAAAAAGAAACCCACTGAAATCTCTATGTGAGATTTTAGGATACTCTGCTTCACAATTACAGGTGGGGAAGAAGGTAAAAAATCTGATCCTGTGATGTCCTTAAATATTGCTGGTACATATATACACCTATATTCCACAAATATATATATTTTTATATATATATGCACTATAAATATATATATATGATGTGAATGGGTGCATTTATTTGTGAATAGATGCATCTCTATCTCCCCAGTGGCACATACAAATATGTGTTGAATCCTCAAAATTTAACAACCTGATTCTCAGAGGTTGTATTTCATTATTCTGTTTCCAAATAGAGGAAAAAGGCACATGGACACACACGCTCTGGTTACACAGAGTAACCAATCCCAAATGCATTTTTATTTGAAATATTTCACTATGGCAAATTACCCAAAGGTTTCTAAAATCTCATGGACTCTCTAAAACACCCCAGAATTTGAATTTTCAACAGTAGGTACAATGAAAATTTATTCTCAGTCCCATTGTCAAGGTTTTTCTCTGTGTTCTCCCCATGTGCCTTTCAGAGTTTTCCTTCCAGCCTGTCCCTTAAGATATAAAGGACCTGAGGGCTTCTGTTTAAGCCCAGGGCAGGCAATGACAACACTTTCTGTGATTTATTTTAATGAGATGGCAAAGCACCATTATGAAGCCAGGCTCCAAGCAAATCATTCATTCCAGCTGGTACAGGAGGATGCTGGATGACACATTTCTGTGCCTTCTCGTAGGTGAGGGAATAAAATGAGGTAAAAGCTATTCTCTTTTTCCTGAATAAAGGATAGAAAAAATGGGTCTTGAAAGAAGGTCTGCAGGGACTTATATCAGCGTGCTTGTGTCAAAGGTCTGAAAGGAGACCTGGTTCCTCTTTGCTTGGCTTGTATTTATTCTGTACCTCCTGTTTTGCAGTATCCCCTAAAGACTTCCAACTGTTGGGGGGGAAATATGATTATTTTCCCTTTCCTGCTCATTATTTATTTCTGGTTTTAATTACTGGGGGAGTTTGTCTGTTTGTTTCTTTGTTTTCCTCTGACATGTCAGAGTTTACCCAGGGGTGCAGGGTGGGATGTGACAGGAGTGATACAGAATTTCCTCCAGAATCTGGATGGCAATTCTTTAACACAGAGTCAGAGCTGAAATGTTTTTAGGCTGAAGGCAGAAGCCAATTTGTAGGACAAAGATCTGCAGACCTGCAAAATATGGTCTTCTTATAGAATCAAACATTATTTTTTCCTCAAGTCTCTCCAGTTTTGCAGGACACGAGTACACAGGCAACACCCAACATCTCTCAAAGCATTTTACTTTGACACATCATATTTGGAGATTTTGGTCTGTAAAATTTAAGTCTCATGTAGATTCTTTGAAAATATTTTTCACCCCAGGGTTTGACCGAACATTAATTGCATTGTTTCTCGTGAGTCTGAGGACTGGGCTTTGTGATCCCATGAGTCGACAGTACTCCTAAAATTGTTTTTTTCCTTTCCTATTATTATTTTTTCCAGCATTGTTTTCTTCAAATCTTAAAATAGCTACAGCATCTAGCTTAAAATCAAGTTGAAAAACTAGGATGGGATCAAAGAAAGCTGCGAGATATATATCCAGGGACTTGTTTTCTGTCTCTCCCCTCACTGATTGTTGCCCAATATTGCAGAAAGTAAATGCACTCCTGGAAGACTCTGAAAGGCTCATCTGAGGAAGAGCACATGACTCCAATAAGGAGATGCAGGGTCAAAGTGTTCTTTGCATGATTCAGGGAGGGAAATTATGTATATTTGTGGCACACAAAGGCTGACGACGTCCCTGCAGCCTCTAAAGATCTGCAGAAGAACCTTCACACCCCCGATGTGTATAATTTGTTACACAGTGGGCTTGGGTTTTAATGGCTCTATGTAGAAATCATACAAAAGAAATACCTCTCAATTATCTTGATCAGTGGGTCTTTTGGATGTAGAGATCAGTTTGAAAGCTCTGATGTTCTGTCAGAAGCGGAAGAGAATTTCACACCATCGTCAGTGCCGTTTGCCTGCAGGTGAAATGCGTCACTGTGCCAATTAGAGCAAATTATGAACAGAGTGACCTGCAGTGACATGGAGATGTCAGGCAGAATTTAGTTTGCCTTTGCAGAACAGAGAAGATAGATTCCACATTGGAATCTGGGATTTTCATTTCTGGGTTTTCTGCAGCCTTTGGACATAGGATTCCTGACTCTGTTTTTAAAGGGTACTTACTTAGGCCAAGTGGAAGTGTACCAGTGTGGGACTTTGGAAAGGATCACATCTGCATGAGGTGTTGAAGAGCTGTGGGTTGTGGCAAAGGCCATGCAGTGACACATGCACTGATTGCACTCTCTTTCACTTCCAGTTATGGATTTGTATTGCATCTGTCCCCAGTGAAAAGGCAGAGAATCATAAAACCCTACAATGATTTGTGTTGGAAGGGACCTTAAAGATATTCTAGTTCCAATCCCCCTGCTTGACCAGATTGGTCAATGCCCCATCCAACCTGACCTTGAACACTTAAATAAATGCAAAATATCTATCTGTATTTTCTGCAGATTTTTTGCAGCTGATTTTCTATCTGAAGTCTAGATTGAAAACCAGATCCTGTCCCCTGTCCCACACAAACTCCATTTCCATATTCCCATCTGTTTTTTCAAGATCAGTGGCTAATCCATTATATCAGGATATTCAGGATTATCTGGGGTTCTCTGAAGTGTTGCCACCTTCTGTCTGCTCTTGGAAAAGAACAGCAGGCTAATAGGGTGGTAGGCAAAGCCTGTAAGCATGTCAGCTCTGTGATTGTGACACGAATTGTTCTTATCCCTGAGTGTACTTGTGTGCTCAGGAACTGTTGTTCCCTGCCTGTCTCAAAGTACTTGTGTCAGGTTTCAAATGAGGGATGTGTTGTCACAGAACCGAGTGAGATGACACTTGTGTTTGGAGCAGCAAGTGTGAAACATGTTTACGGAGATGAATTCACTTCTCTAAAACACAGAGCACTTGATTCCTCTGTGCCTGTGCTTTGGCTTGTTTCTTTCTGTATTAATCAAAAGATAAGGGACAAAATTTGATCTCTCTGCACACTGTTTTACATATAGAAATGCCCTGTTTGGCTCCAGATGAGGGGAGAATACAGCAGTGAAGCATCTTGAAGGACAAAACTCAGACCAGAAATTCCCATCCCAATCCTATACTGGGGTTTGCCATGACTGGTCTGCCCTGTGGGTCTCTCTGAGGGTAAATGGTAAGAAATAGGTGATTTTAATATCTCTTCCAACCCAAACTATTCCATGATTCTATAGCAGATAAGAATCCTACCCTGTCTTCACAGTCATCCAGCAACCATATCCAAACATTTAAATGAGAGGGCTTTAGGCAGGACAATGATCTTTAGTTCACATTTCTACTAGCCTGTGCAACTACCTCTTCTGCTTTATGGAGAGGGTGAGGTGTATATAACATATGTACAAAGACATTACAGAGCTGTGACTCATATCTTCTCCCATTGACTTCAGTGGGAGCAAGAATTCCACAAATGAAAACCAAACAAACACACAAAAGTGAAATTGTAAATAAGTAAAAAGCTGACTAAACACAGAATGTGTTTCCATGACTGGAAGTATAATGATCCTTTCAATAATGCAGTATCTTTGGATTGTCAAATACATTTTTTTTAAAAGAAACCCTCTTTGGAGCCATTTCAGATGAATACTGTTGGTCTAATTAGCAGTGGGTTTATCACATTCCCCTCTTGTTCACAGGCAAATACATTCTGAAATGTTGCTGCCTTTGAGCTCATTAAGGTTTTGTGTGCCGTTACATTTACAAAACTTAAACTTTTGTTTATCCTTTGGAAAAAAAAGAAAAAAATCTACTTGGAATAATCTCTGATTATTCACATTCAGACTTTAATATGTTCACACCATCAATACCTTATCTCATTTGCTCTATTCCTGCCTGCATTTAGAGGAAACACCTTCAGCTCAGAACTAACAAATACTATGAATATTACAATTTCTTTACACTTTGATAGCTCATGAAAGAGAATTTACTAACACAGGTTTTTCTTGTTTTTTATGACTTTTATCCTCATTTTCAGCTATGATGCCAGACTGAATCACAGCTGAGTAGGGGTACAGCTGCCCTAATTCAAACTGTTTCCCAGCAGCATGGAAGCAGTTGCAGTGTACAGAGATGGATCACAAATGCAGAAAAAGAAGTTAGTTTTTATTATTAGAATCATAGAATGGTTTGGGTTGGAAGAGACCTTCAAGATCTTCTAGTTCCAGCCCCCCTGCCATGGACAGGGACACCTTCCTCTAGACCAGGTTGCTCAGAGCCCCATCCAGCCTGGTCTTGAACACTTCCAGAGGTGGAGCATCCACAACTTCTCTGGGCAACCTCCTCCAGTGCCCAGTCTGTTTGCTTTTTTTTAACCTGCTACAGACTAGTGATGCTTTTAGACCAAAATGTCTTTAAAACATCCATGTAAACTGAAATCACCCATTTAGGTTTTTCCTTTTTTTTTCCCCAACCCTTCCATCAAGAACAGTATGATATGCACAGCACAGTGCACACACACACACACATTTATGATGATACCAGGTAATTCAAGCCTACACAACTCTCCAAACCTTTTTCTGGTGTGGCAAACGACATTTTTTATTCCTTGGTATCCTAAGGTGGTACAAAATGAAAGACAGAGGAGGACAAAGAATATGTCACTAATAATAAAATCACAATAAAATCACTAAGAACAGATCAATTCACAAAAAAANAAAAAAAAAAAAAAAAAAAAAAAAAAAAAAAAAAAAAAAAAAAAAAAAAAAAAAAAAAAAAAAGCTGTAGGGAAATTGAAACCAAAACGAATGTAGGAGGAAAAAAATCCCAAGCATGGAATACTGTCTGTATTAAGTCACAGAATTTATTTTCCATTTATTTAAATGGAATTAGCATTTCAGAGCATAGTCTGCTGCCACTGAAATCAAGAAGAAATTTCACAGCAAATGAGAATATGCTTAAACAAGGTAAGGAAGCACGGGTTAACTAGGACCATATTGGAGGACTCTACAAGAATGGACTTACAAGCTCATTTTAGAGTAAAGAGATAGTAAGTTGACCATGATGGACAGGTAAAACAGAGATAACAAAGGTTATCTCTCTTATCTGCATCTACAAAAAGTGTGAGCAGTACTGAAGTGATAGTAATGCCCTTCAACACATCCATTGCTGAGCTAAAATTCTGTAAAAGCACTGGAAGTTTCCCAGAATTAGCAATTCTATTTAACCAAGTGTGAAAAAAAGAGAAAGAGAGAGAGAGTAATGAATGTATAAAATTTAAAAAGAAGGGAATTCCTGAGAGCATTTTTTCATTTAAAACTAAGAAAAGAGCATATTGCAAACAAAGAAAAGGACACCATTAATACAATTACAGATTTAGACTCATGTTGTAGACAGAATTGGGCCAGTTGTTACCAGAAGACCCAGCATTCATTATAATTCTTTTAGAAAGGAAAATCAAGCTGTTGGAAACTCAGCAAACTAGTGGAAAAGGATTAGGACCCAAAGGAAAATAGGAAAGGAAAGATTATCAAAGATGTGTCCAGGGCTTCGTGTCTCCCTTCTTTTTATCCATATCTGTCCAGATCCCCAGGAAGAGACACTTTCTCTGATCTGTACCTATGTTCCCATCTTGTACCCTGGAAAATACTCATAGGTAAAAAATGGGTTGCCAAGTCAAGGTCATTGTTTCATTAGCAATGGGATAAAACTGGCCATGTGTCACTTAGTATATGGAATAATAATTCCCTACTACTCTTTTTTTGGCTCACGTTTGGTGTGAATACTGAGAAAACTGACAAATAAGTCATGAAAGTGAAAGATTGGACTGATAGTTTAGGGGAAAGCTGGTTGATTTTTGCTTTTGTTTGTCTTAAATATGATTTTCTTTTTAAGAGTTGATCTTACCCATATATTTACTACTTATTCATGCCACAGACAATTATTTGTATTTTGCCATGTCAGGGGCAGCAGAGATAGCAAATATCAGTCTTTCAGTGGGTATTTTATTTTTAAAATAAGTGAAATGATGGGTCAGGTCATTATATAACAATATTCCATTTTCTGGCCCAGGGATTTTTGGTTTTGTTTTTGGTTTTTTTTTTTAAGGAAAAAAACAGGCAAGAGAAGTAGGGAACCCTTGTAGGTGGATTTAGGGATGGTTTCAGACACACCTTTGTTCTGCATTGATCAAAAAGCTTAATTTCCATGAGCAGAAGGTAGAACTCTTGTTGATGTGAATTCTTTGTATGTCATTAGGGGACATTATTTGTGATACAATCATCAGAAATTATTAGAATTTAACATATTTCAATTGTCTATGCCCAGTTAAGAATATTTTTTTTTCCATAGGTAAATGCTAATTTAGATGAGGAAATTATTTTTCTAAAATGCTACAGCCTATGTGTTTTCAGATAGCAACTAAAGTCTTTGTTTATCTTTAGACTTTTGTACACTGTGGGATCCTGTTCTGCTTGAGAGCAACTTGTGTCATCTGAGAAATAGCTGAAAATGTTCCAAAAATAATGAACCCAAACTATGTGGGAGTCTGGTTGTCTGTGACTTTGGTCATGGCCCCTTCCATAAATGTCTGAAGGTTCCATGCACCATGAAAAGTTCCAGCACTAAGTGGTCTTTCCTGTGAGAAGCTGCCAGAAGCTTCTCCCGTGTCCAACAGAGTCAATGCCAGTGGCTCCACATGGGCCCAACACCGGCCAAGGCTGAGCCCATCAGTACTGGTGGTGGTAGTGCCTCTGGGATACTGTGTTTAAAAAGGGGGTAAAATTACTGCACAATGGCAATTGCAGACAGAAGGAGGAGTGAAAATGTGTGAGAGAAACAATTCTGCAGTCACCTGCAGCCACTGGAGGACTCCACGTGGAGCAGGTGGATGCCCAAAGGAGGCTGTGACCTTGTGGGAAGACTGTACTGCAGCAGGGTCCTAACAGGACCATGGAAAGAAGAGCCTACACTAGAGCAGGTTTGCTGGCAGGACTTGTGACCCCAGGGGAGACTCACACTGGAGCAGCCTGTTCCTGAGGAACTGTATCCTATGGAAGGGACCCACCCTGGAGCAGTTCATGAAGAATTGCAGCCTGGGGGAAGGACTCGTGTGGGAGAAGTTCATGGGGGACTGTCTCCCATGGGAGGGACCCAAGTTTGGAGCAGAGACAAAGTATGAGGAGTTCTTCCTCTGAAGAGGAAGGAGTAGCAGAAACAACAGGTGACCACAACAAGTGATCACCGCCCCCATTCCCTGTCTCCCTGCATCACTGCAGGCATGAGGCAGAGAATTTGGGAGTGAAGTGGAAGCTTGAAAGAAGGGAGGGGAGGGGTTGAAAATGTTTTAAAATTTGGGTTTATTTATCATTATCCTACTCAGATTTGATTGGTAATGAATTGAACTAATTTCCTCTGGCTGAGTCTGTTTTCTTATGACAGTACCCAGCGAGTGATCACTCCCTGTCCTTATCTCACCCTGCAAGCCTTGCATTATATTTTCTTCCCCATGTCCAGGTGACAGGCAGCTTTCGTGGGCACCTGGTTTCCAGCCAGGGTCAACCCACCACAGCAGTAGATGCTGTATGGCTCACACAGTTTTCTAAATTAGTGTACTCAGAGAACTGGAGCCCTTGGCCTCCTTTTGTGCAAACTGTCTCTCAAAGTAAATTTGTGTTGCTATAGAAACACAATACCTGGCACATGAACTGTGTTGGCAAGGAACAAAACCCAACATGCATTCCTTCAAAGTTCCTCAGCATTGACCATTCCCTTAGGGGGGATCTGCTGTAGCAACATCTCTGACTTGTTTATTTATGTCATTGAAATCCCTATAGGAACCACAGGACTGGATGCTCTCCTCCTGAGCCCATCTCCTCCCCCACCGACTGTTTATCCTTCCCCTGTTTTAGCCTCACAGTTGGTTCTGAAAATTGAACCTTCTTGCTGGACTTTTATGACGTTAATGTCTTTGACTGCAGATACTCCACCCTACTGCATATTTCTTTTTATAAGCTTAAGAAGTCCATGGCAAAGTTTATTTAAAAAAAATAAAAAATAAAAAAAATTGAGGTAGAAGCTTCCAAATGATCTGTTTTCTCACAGTTATGAGATACAGCGTCAATGGAGTGAAAACATAGAACTTGCAGGCACTACCCCCTTATTGTCATATCTGTATCAAAAACACCCCCTGGTTTTGTTCCAGCAAGAAGAAAAATGCCATATCTTCAGTCACCCATGCGGGACATAGCATATGCATTGTGAGAGAGTGCTTATCAAATTGGAACAGAAGTTGGTGTAAAATTCTGGAGAAACAGTAACTGCCTGCTTTTGGTGTAGCACAGAAATAGTACAGAGAGCACAACACAAGCCTGGATTCGAGAAGGATGCTGACATATTTATGCAGAGTCAGTGGCAATGAAAAGATGGTGCTGAAGTCTTCAAAACATTAGATATTTACTTTAATAATAATGTTTGCACATTAGCAATGCCTTAGAAACTGAGCTACTTCATACTTCAATATGACATCTACATGCATTTGTACCCCAATTTATCAGCTGAGAGGAGACATTGAAATAACTTGTTTAAGAAGTTGATAAGAATATGCAGAAAGCCAGTGGCACTAGCCAGCAGTGCAATGTGGTAACAATATTATGCTACCAGATACCTAAGATGTGCTTTCTTCAGCGTTTGCAGTAATACTGTCATCTGACTAAAGGCTAAATAAATTAAACATATGAACCTGGCAAGGATCAGAGGAACAATGATAGGTGAAGGAACACCAGTAACTTTATCAGTGAAAGCCAGAACATTGAACCAGCCCATCAAAGGAGAAGGACTAGAGCATTTTCGTGGTTGGGAACCTATCAAGATGAGCCAGCCAAACAAAGGTCCTACCCAGGAGTTATTGCCTAAAGCAGTTTACACTTTTGGGAAATGCTGCTTTATGTGAGGTTTCATGATAAAAGCGGTGAAAACCTATGATTTCCAAAATTTATAATTGACTTGAATGGTATGAGGTGACTGATATAAAATTTCATGTATGGCTGGATCATTCTTCACAGCAGTCAGTCAATACTGAACATTTTTACTACATGTCTTGGAGCTCACTCAAATATGAAGCTTTCCGCCAGCATTCCCTATTTCCGCATCCCAGGGCTTCAGTGACCACATAAATTTTGGACTGAGATGGAGTATGAAAACACACATTCATGTGTACTGAGCAAAACAATTGTACTTTAAATTGCAGTGTGAGTCCAACACCTTCCCTGTCCTCAGTAGCTATATTTCACTCCCTGGGGATGGGCTTGAGCTGCAAAGATGAGTATCTATTTTCATCTCTCTTCTAGAGGCTGAAGTTGATGAGCTAGAGCCTGAATTTGTACAGATTCTTTAGATGGAAACCTAGGTTCCTGAGTTTTATCCCTTGTTAATATGGGATATTTTGCTGGTATACATGTACTCTCAAAAATAGAAGCATTTTCTTCAAAAAATACATATAAACTTTTATTTCATTATAAGATTTTCAGTCATTAAACTCAGGATTGCTTCCTCAAATAGTTCCTCAACAACTTCTTCCACAAAAGTTTATTCTTAAGCATTTAATTTCAGATTCTACAAAGTAACACAGTGCCATAATCACCAGTTAATTGATGTTTTAATCCTTCTGTTTTTCTGAATGACAATAAAGGGAATTTCAATTAAACACCAGTTTTTCTGTGATAATATTTAAAAGCTCTCTAAAAGAAAAAAACAAAAGTCTTTGACATTTCACAGCACTGACACCTACCTGAATATATAATAAATTATATTTTAGTGAAATGTGCCGTGAAAATGCATTTTTATGCAGTATACAGTTCTCAGTTGAATTGCAGATATTTTGTTCCTTTGAAAAGAAGATGCCAAGACCTAGTTGAATAGACCAGGGATTGGGTCACAGGCTTAGTGTGTGCTGTTTCTCAAATGAACAATTTTATTTATTGCATAACAATGGGAAAACATCTTTACTGACTTTTTCTGCATACTTTCCATGAATAAAATGGAGAAGACATTGACCTGAAGACTCAACCTTATGATACATATGACAGAAAACATAATTTTTGGATGTGATGTTGGAAAGCAGCCCTGTGGAAAGAAATCTGGGGGTCCTGGTGGATGGCAAATTGAATTTGAGTCTGCAGTGCCCTGGCAGCCAGGAGGGGATAACATGTCCTGGGAGGCATCAGGCAAAACATCGCCAGCTGGACGAGGAAGGGGATTGTCCTGCTCTACTCTGCCCTGGGGTGGCCTCACCTTGAATATTGTGTCAGTTTTGGGCTCCAAAATATAAGAAGGATATAAAGCTATTGGAATGTGTTCCAAGAAGCGTGACCAGGATGGTGAAAGGCAGGAGGAGCAGCTGAGGTCATTTGGTTTGTTCAGCCAGGAGAAGAAAAGGCTGAGGGGTGCCCTCACCACAGTCTGTACCTTCCTCCAGAGGCACAGTGGAAGAAGAGGCGTTGATCTCCTCTATCTGGTGAGCAGTGACAGGACACGAAGAAATGGATGAAGCTGTGTCAGATGAAGATCAGATTGGGCTTCAGGAAAAGATTCTTCACCCAGAGGGTGGTTTTCACTGGAAGAGGCTTCCCAGGGAAGTGGTCATGGCACCAAGCCTGACAGAGCTCAGGAAGCATCTGGATGATGCTCTTAGTTATATGGCTTAGTGGGAGGCAGGCCTGTTGTGAGCAGGGATTTGGACTCCATGATCCTCATGGGTCCCTTTCAACTTGAGATATTCTCTGAATCTATGTTTTTTTTCTATAGGCAGTGACTGATGTTTTCCCCTGAATTTAGTTATGGCTCAGAAATTAACACACTTAAGCTATAAAGCATTTCTACATATATATTTATTAGAACTATCTAATTGTACTGATATTTCAGAATAATCAATCTGCATTTTCTTTCTTGCTTGTCAGTCACTGTCACCTAGGTTTCAGTTCAGACCATCCTGAAGCCAACACCAAAATTTGGTCACTTCTGAGTTATCAAAGAAGATTGAAGGAGATTTTGTGTGTCCTTGCAAAACAAAGTAAAAGAAGAAACTTTATTAATGACTGAAGAAATTAATATGTAGTTAACTCTGAATTAATGTAGGAGACTGTTTCTAACTGGGACCAGTATTTCCCTAGAATATCCTCTAAGTTGTTATAGAGAGACAAAACATATATGGAGTTGGAGCTCTGTCATCTGCTATGGCCACTCTGCATTGTGTGTCCTGATTACATTGGAAAGGTGTGATGGGAAGATTTGGGTAGCAGAAAAACAGTCCTAGTAAAAAATAATGACAATGATGGTTTAACATAAAGACTAATACAGCCCCTGAACAAAATGCTGCTGCTGGGGCAAGGTGGTATTTACTGTGGCCTAATCTGCAATTAAGTCTTATCTCATCTTTTAGATTAAGATGGTGACTGACAGTGGAAAAAAAAAGGAAGAGAAAGAAAAGAGGTCTTACTTTTCTTTGAATATGCACATCTCAACAGGGTTGTTCTGGCCTATATTTAAAGGTCTGGCTTGAGCTTCCCTAATTAATTTAATTTACTTTTCTATTTAATTCTGTCTTTCTCCTTCACTCATCAAGATTTCTCTTGACAGATCTTCCCTTGAAGGTAAGAATTAAGGACAAAGAGAGCTTCCTGGGCTGCATAAAAAGAAGCCTGTCCAGTGGGTGAAGGGAGGTGATTCACCTCTGCTACTCTGCTCTTATGATACCCCACCTGGAGTGCTGCATCCAGCTCCGGGGTCACCTGCTCAGGAAAGACATGAATCTGTTAGACCAGGTCTAGAGGAGGCCACAAATATGCTCAGAGGGATGGAGCACCTTTCCTGTGAAGACAGTTTGTGAGAGTTGGGGCTGTTCAGCCTGGAGAAGATTCAGGGAGTTCTTATATCACCTTCCATTACCTAAGGAGAGGTCTACCAGAGAGCTGGAGAGGGACTGTTTACAAGGCCATGCAGTGATAGAGCAAGGGGAATGGTTTTAAATTGAAAAAGGGAAGATTCAACTGATAAAGAAGAAATTTTTTGCAATGAGAGTGGTGAGGCACAGGAACAGGTTGCTCAGGGAAGATGTAGATGCCCCATTCCTGGCAGTGTTCAAGCCCAAGCTGGAGGGGCTTTGATCAATCTGATCTAGAGAAAGATGTCCCTGCCCATGCCCAGGGAGTTGGACTAGATGATTTGTGAAGGCCCTTTCCAAACCGAACTATTCTATGCTTCTATGAAATCTGATTTCCAGAACTTCTTCCTTTAAATCTTTCTGTAACAAATTTCTCTCTGGAATACTCCCTCATTTATTTTAATTAGTGAGAATTCTGTAGCCCACCACAACAAGAAAAATCAATAAAATAAAAAATAAAAAGGAACAACCTGGTCGACCTCTTTCTTGCAATTATCTGTTTTCTAATAGATTTCCCCCAGTCCCTCAGGAAATTTCCTCCAGTCCCTCAGGAAATGAAACACGCACAAACACAGTCTTTTAGGCTGTTTGTTGCTGGTTTGTTTTCTCAAGGTATGTTCTGGTGTGTGTATCTCAGCTTTCAGGTACATCTCACATACTTATTTCTCACGTGCCTAGATCACAGATTTTCAGACACAGTGCACACTTCATTCAATACAACTGAGCTTTCATCCTAAAGTAGGCTATTTAACAAATCCATCAAAGTAATAAAAATAGTAATGACAGATCAGTCTCTGGGTGATTCCCACTCCTAAGACAAAACAGAAGTCCAAGATACCTCCTACTAGCCTTGACAAATCAAATTCAGTAGTGTTGCATCACTATTAGTTTCACCTTCCCTGTCATGGGAATTTTCAGTAAAATAATAAAGACTTTCCATTGCCATATTTAAAATGTCTCCGAGAGTCCTGTTGTTGGTTTTCTGAGGTTACTTATGGTGATATATATGCTTCTTTCAGAGTTACAATGGATTATTTCTCTTTAGATATGACTTTACAAAGAGTAAGGGTTTCAATGAAAGATAGGCAGGTTAGGTAGAGAAGTAAGACACAACCTTAGAGAGACTTTGAGGACAGGAATGATGTTTGGAGGACGCACAGTACTGAGGAAGTAAAGAAAGATAGGAAAGTGCATTGTCCAGCTGCCTGCCATGGGGCACACAGGTAAGAAGGGACCCATTGCTTCAGCTTGGCAAAGCAAAATTGTCCTGGACATAAGGGATGCAAAGATCAGTGAAAGGGTTTACTCTGAGCTATACATGTCTGGAGTATGATAAGCTCCACTTGATCTTTCAGGTTCCCTGAGATTCACATGTAGCAAGAGACAAGGTACCACAGTGCGGGAGGGAAGGAAGAAATTAGGAATATATTGATAGGGTGACATCACAGGTGATTTCCATAGGATAGAGGGTTTAGAGAAAGCTTAGGAATTGCTATTTCATAGAATCATAGAATGTTTCAGCCTGGAAGAGATCTTCAAGATCATCTCGTTCCAACCCCCTCTGCCATGGGCAGGGACACCTTCCACTAGACCAGATTGCTCAGAGCCCAGTCCAACCTGTCCTGAACACTCCAAGGGATGGGGAAGCCACAACTTCTCTGGGCAACCTGGTCCATTGCCTCACCAGACTCACAGTAATGAATTTCTTCCTAATATATAATCTAAACCTGCACTCTTTCAGCTTACAGCTATTTCCCCAATATGATATTTGCAGTATCTGTAAAGAGAGTGGACTACAGTTTCCCGATGGCAATAAACAAGAACATATAAAGCTGTGTTAAAAGTTGCTGTTTCACTTCATCAAGTACTGTTTGGTGACTGCAGAAATTGCAAATTACACTGAATTCAGTCATTGGATACTTCAGAAAACTTAAAATGCTTTGCTTCCTGCTTATGAAAAAATCTTCATCCAAGGTCCTTGCAAAATACAAAATGAAAATAAAAATAGTTGTGAGGTTTTTTTAATAAAGAATATTTTCTAGAATGTGAAAATGCCTGATGTTTATATGACATATGTCAGCCTTTTATTTTTTATTCTGAATGCAGAGTGTTCTCAGGTAGATAAAATTTCATGTGTCTAATTGGTCCTTTTTCAATCAGTATTAAAAAAAAATTACTAAAAAAAGGTGATATTATTTAACCAACATAAATTCATTTTTTAATATGTCATTGTGAATATCTCACTCCCTGGAATGACTAATGTAAACCTAGTGCTATTACTAGAACTGCAGAATTACGAGTAGAATGACCATGAGATGCACCTATTCTAGTGGACTTCCTTTTCACATTTGTTACAAGCTCTTTTTTCCCATATCTAAACCTCCAGTATCAAGGTGGATCAGTAGAAACTTCCTGATTTAAAAGATCAATTATTGTTAATGGTGTTTATGCAGAATTTTAATTGTTTTATAGTTGTCTATTCTTTTGCAGTTAGTTTTTTTCATTGGGATATGAATGCTTGAAAAGCACTGCCATGATGCTTTTAAGATCTTTGTGCTCAGTTGTCATTCAGTGAATAAGAGGATGGGCTTTTTTAGCAGGATGGATCATGTGTAATTAAGACTACATCATCCATATTGGACAGGGTAAGAAAAGCATATTTTATTTTTTTCTGAAAAATTCTCATTAATAGGAAGCAAAAACAATGTACCTGTTGAAAATACTTTTAGGATGTCTTCGTAAAAATGGATAAAATGCTTTTCCTTCCTCATATTTCTTTTTTGTTTTCTACTCACCACTCCCTGAATCATACAGGAAATAAATATCAACAATACCAATAATTAAATAAAAAAGGCAGCCCTTTACAAAGGGCATCCAAACTTCTCCCACACACCACTCACTGCCTGTTCCTCCCCTCCCCTCACCTCAGCAACAATGTCGATCTCTTTATATAAGCACAGCTTTGTATCTCAGGAAATAGCCTGGCTTCTACAAAACAGCTGAGCTACTTACAGCAAAGTGGATTTGACTTTATCACTAAATCATAAAAAAGCAGGATTAAGGATTGTTTCCTTTTCAATTTCTCAGGCTTGTGCTTCAAAGCATGTAGAAGCCCTACCATAAAACACGGCCCAGAGCTGGGAGCTAATCCCTTTCCTTCGTGCAGTGGCAGGGGATGGTGTTTCTCCACTCTGAGATACTGCCCTGTATTTACTCATCTCTGTCGGTCTCACTAAACAAGTTTTCTTTCTCCTCTCATCCCTCACCTTGTTTACAGCAACCTTGTCCTCTGCTTGCTTCCTTAGGCACCAGACAGCCCTGGTCGGGATAGCTCCCTCAGGAGAGAAAGAAAGAGACCAACCAAGTGAAAGAAGTCAGGAAACTAATTCTTCAGTTCTGCTCCTGAGCAGGGGTTTGAAGGGTGTGTGGGCAACCAGGGGGAGAGCTTCCATTAGGGCCATTCAGAGCATGCAGACATCAAAGTCTCTCCACACACTGCCAAGCTCTCCGAGCCAGAGCACACTGTCAGCTATCGTGGCTTCATGTATTATGCAGGCAGTGGAGTCTGCTCTTTGATCAGGGGCGAACTGAGAAGAAAAAGCACAGGAAACAGCCCAAGAGGGTTGCTGTGAAGTGAATATCTGCCTGCTCTTCTGCAGTTAGCTTCGCTTTCAAGGCTCTCCCTTTTGTCTTACCAGCATTCAAAGGATGGAGATGAGCAGCTTTGTGTTTGATTCCAAGGTAAGGCCTCACGGAAAAAATAAAACGCAAGGAATAAGCAAGAGGCTGAGGGTCTACTTCTGTGAGAGGGCTTGAGTTAGCTATATGTTTATAGTAGTGTTCTGATTTAACAAGACATGAAAACAGGGACACTGGAGAGGAGAGGAGAGCAAAACAAGGAATCCTGTGAGTATCATTCTGCAATTATTTGCTGTTGTCCTGCCTTATTGCCTTGCCTGGGTAAAAAGCAGAGCATACGTAGGGAGAGAACAAGACTCTTCTGAGGGACGGATTTCTCACTGTCCTCCTGCCATTCCAGCTCTGCCTTTTTACACAACGTGGCTTTTGCAAGGGTGGACTCAATCTGGTCTTTTGCTCAACACTGGTCTGATGAACTATATGAAACCTAAGGACTGCTGAAGTCAGTTCCGTTTAAGAGCCACCTTCACTGAGGTGGGTCTATTTTGGACAAAACAACTTCTAGTGGCCGCAGATACTTGGCAATCCTAAATAGCTACAGCAGATAATCAGGCCACTGGCCATTTGACTATGTCTATATCCTAGTCAGCCGCTGACAGCAACTTGATGTATAATACTCTTGATTTGTTAAAATAGTATCTGGCAAGGTTTGGTTCAGGACCAACTAACACTCCCTAGACAAGTCTCAGGTACTTAATTGGTCAATGATGGGGCAACAGGCCATTTCCAAGAAGCATATTAGATGCAGCCTTCCTGATCTGGAAGGCAAGAAAGTTTGATAGGATACATATTGACCACTCAATGCCAGGAGTAACAGTGCCAGCACAAAGTCCCAGCAGATTTAGTCGTGTACACGTAGCCTTCCCCCATTTCTGCTGCACAAGCACTGGCTACCACACTGAAACAACCCAAGAGTAGGGGTGAAAACTGGGTGCTGATTATCCTCACTATGAGTTTGATACTCTTTTCCTGCTGCAGCCATACACTTTGCTTTCCCTTGTTTGCAGTAGCACAGGTTCCTCCACAGGAAGGATGGCAACATCTCTGCCCAGGTTCTGGGATGACGCTGGGACTCTGCCTTGGGATAGGAGATACTTCCAATGAAAGAGGGTCTAGGACTCAGGTCTTGACTTTCTGAGCTCTTCCTTATGAATATTTTTGCACAGTCCTGGTTGGGTCGGAGTTTACATCCTTCATGGCAACTGCTAAGGGTTGTCTTTCACATCTGTGATCAAACTCATGCTGGTAACACATGTTTTATCTATTGCTGGACAGTGTTTACACAGCACCAACACCTTTCTTANACACATTTTATCTATTGCTGAACAGTGTTTGCACAGCACCAACACCTTTCTTGTTTCTCTCTCTGCTCTCACAGTGAAGACATCAGGAATAGAGGGGTTTTTCCTATAAATCTATCCATTATTTTCTGAATTTAATCCCTTTTCTCTCTATTTCCCCTTCTTTTTACATGAGTAGCCCTGCAGAACTGTGACAGAAGTAAAACAAATATGGGTTATGAAATACTGAAAGTGAGGAGTCTATGTATTCGACTTCTACTAACCTATAGCATACCTTTCTTTAATTGTTTAGCTATTATTATGTTCAGCTATTGTAAGTATTAAAATGAGTACACATGCTATCCAGATCACCTGGAAAGTACTTATTACAGCAAATACCAAATGCCAACCTGCACCAATAATACTATTTAAGTTAAAAAAGAAATGAAAAAGAAGTAATGTCTCCGTAATGTTATTTGTGAGGAATACAAAAAAAGGAAAAAAACCCACCCAAAACCAAAAAAAACAAAACACCAAAACAAAGTGCTCCCCACTTATTTATATTTTTAAAAGACTTGGTGGCTTCTTTACTTGCTGAGAATAGTCCCACAGCAGATGTCTAATGGTACTTACCGAGGTCCTGGAGACCAAGTTGATAATAACTAAAAAGTGCAATTACAATAATTTTCTCGGAGTGCCACAGGGTAAAATCCTCCCCGTTACTGTGCACAGGCTTTTAAGCAATTTTCAATCTGTGCCTCATTACACAGTTAGCAACATGTTCTTTCTCACCCCCAGCCATTTGGAAGGATAAGCAGGAGTGGAAGGGCTTTTACTTCAGCACTATTTTCAGGGTTATTTTCCCATTTCATTGTGCTGATGAGGCTTTTCTCTCAACGACTACAGATTTCATCCTGTTTTGGTCCCAGGGAAGTGAAATCAAACTCAAGAAGGTAATTCAATTGCATGTCTAGCACATGAAAGCTGACAGTTTTCTCCTGCACAGATTGTTCCATTTCTGAAAGTTCCCAGTTACCTTTTGGTCATACTTTGAAATCACAGGGACTCAAGGGCAGGAACTGCGAGATATTCCTTGTTACTTTGTTAAGCTGCAGGGTTTAATACAATGTGGTCCAAGGCTTAAAGAAATTAGGACATAAGGTATTTCAGCAGCAGGTGAAATTCTGCTGTTGGTAAAATACACACTGTAGAGTCTCTGTGGTTCCTTCTGGGCATAATATTTGACAATGAGTCCAAAACTCAGCTTTTGGGACTGAATATAATAGTATTGAATGAATGACTGAGCAATAAACCATAGATCTTCATCGATGATTGGTTTAAAAGGGAAGTTAAACATTCAGATCATGAAATAAAGACTGAAACTTAAAAGTCCAGAGTGTCCACATTAAGGGACAGAATGATAACCACCGTTCCATGCACTCATGCACTTGTTTTTAGCAAGCACAGTAATTTTCTTCTTTGTGTATTGCACTGCACTAGTATGAGTTGAAAGTACTGTAAACATAAATTTTCCTTAGTGGCAAAGGTTTGGGAATATTTCAAGTCATATTCACAGCTTTTTTCCCCTTACACAAGGTGCTCTGAAAACAGTAGCACAAATGAGAATTTTTTTTTTTTTTTTAAGGAATGACATAGGTTTCTGGATCTTTTTGAAGGCAAATGGAACTTTGATTTTCAAAGTTTCTTGAGGATGAGACTTAAGCCAAATCATTCATGTATTTTGCAAACTTAAGCCATGAATATCTTTGTAGGAAAAAAAAAAAAATCCTACTTTTCTCTTGAAGCAAATCACACATTTCAACTTACTTGAGAAATTTTTTATGTTTGCAGCTGTGAATGTTTCTGTTCTTCCTTCTTCACTCGTAGCTGACCGTGGGCATTTTTATAAGTAGTCAATAACAGCTTCCACTCTCACTTTTATTTCCTGTTCTCAGCATTTATTTTAATATTTGGAAAAGATTTGCTGAAAGGAGAAAAGTTCACTGCTCTGAGACATGATGAGAATCAAATTATGATTTGGAGACACAGGTTTATATAGAAATATGAGATTGAATTGAAAGGGATATCTTAGTTTGCAGAGTCAGGAGTCCTGAGGTTTTGTAACTGAGGTTACAAAACCACGGACCAGAACCTTGAGGCAAGTTCAGCTTCCACTTCCTTTTATTCTCACCGGAAGGCTGTTTCAGACCATAGTGCTTCGTGGCTGTAAGGCTTTTATATTCAACCAAATTGTATTTATAAACCATTTATAAGAGGTTTTCTTTTCTGTTTTATCATTTTTCTCCTCTTTCCCCTGTTACCTCTTGCATGTTTACAGGAAGCATTCCTGCCCCCTTCAACATGATTTTTTTTTTTTAATTAAACTAAAGTCAAGGCTCTTTAAATTTTGGAAAGTTTTTCTTCTCTGTCTTTGTATTAATATATTTCTATATTCCTTCATCTCCTTATTTTATTCAATCATTTTTAAACATTGATTGGCCAGGAGTTCAGTTTCAGATGAGATTTCACTGGTAGCTAGTCTGACAGATAAGATCTATGACCTTTCCTCTGTCTTTTAAAGTAATTGTTGTGTTATTTTGTCTTGGCTTTTTGTTGACTTCTGTTGAATTTTATCTTGGATTTGCAAGCTTCCCTCTTTATTCTTAATCTTTAAAGCATTTCATGCTAATCAGTCTCAACAAATGGATCTGTATCTCTTGAGAATGACTACTTTGCCTCTAGACTCACTTCTATCCTGTAAGGACATACATTGTTGATGTACAGTACAGCAGCCTGGGAGCAGCTCATCCCTGCTCCTCTGGAGTGTGCCAGAAAAGATACAGGAGGGAAGGACCAGGTGTTTCCCACCCACTGCCTTTCTGTTCCCACAGGAAAAGGAGAAAGTAATGCTGTTACAAAACCAGCCCAAGTATTCAAAGAAGAATATTTTACATGTCCATCCTCCTGGAGTTTTTTTATATGGTAATATCCATGGGATAGAAGATATTTTACCCAGAGAAGAGAAGGCTACAGGATAACCTTATAGAACATTCCAGTACTTAAACCATCTAGAAGAGAGCTGGAGAGGGACTTTTTACAAAGGCATGTAGTGACCAGAGAAGGGAGAATGGCTGTAGACTGAAAGAGTGCAGTGTTAGATTATATATTAGGAAGAAATCCTTTACTGTGAGAGTGGTGAGGCACTGGCACAGGTTACCCAGAGAAGTTGTGAATGACCCATCCCTGGAAGTGTTCAAGGGTAGGTTAGATGGGGCTTTGAGGAAGTTGATCTAGTGGAAGGTGTCCCTGTCCATGGCAGAAGGCTTGGAACGAAATGATCTTGAAGGTCCCTCCTAACCCAAGCTGTTCTATATTCCTGTGATCCCTTGGTTATCTTCTATAATCTGTTATACCTGCTCACTTCTTTTCCTTTCTTCCTTACTTTCTTCCTTCCTCCCTTTCTTAATTTCTTCCTTCCTTCCTTCTTCCCTTTCTTAATTTCTTCCTTCCTTCCCTCCTTCCTTCCTGCCTTCCTGTTTTCCATCCTTCCTGCCTCCCTGCCTGTAATACATGAATCCTCAATGAGAGGAACTGCAGAACTGAGCAGGTGCTTGGGGTCTGGTTGGCTCTATAGTCACATCCTACGTGTCTTCAGGCAGTGACTTATGAACTTCCCACTATATTCAAAGGTATGATTGTAAGAAGCTTGACTGTGTGAGGGACAGGGCCAGCTGGGGCTGTTGAACAGATTAGGGGGACTAATTATTTAGACTTTATAATTATTATATGGTCCATGTAACAGCAGGGATAGGACAACACAACTCTGCTTCCTGGCCAGACCAGGTAGTGTCGTATTCTGCTCTGCTGAAGCAAGCACACCATATAATTTAGCTCTAGCACTGAGCACACCTGGGGAATCTTTCTCTTTCTCGTGTCCCTTCTGCAACCGGACTTGTCTGTCACGCATTGGCCTTTTCAGCCATCAGCGTGCCTGTAGCAAGCGCGGATAAAGCCCTTCGAAATCTTCGTTCGCGAAGCCAAGCCATGATGATGATGAGCACTGAGCAACCTACAATCCTCCCCCAAATAACATTTCTTTTGAGAGGATTCCCAGCTAGTTCTGCCAGAATTTGTAGTTATTGCTAAGCATAAAAAAAGCCTCAGAAGAGAGAAGGTAACATGGACAATTTGTTTTTCATCACACCACGGTATTGCAGGAAGTAATGACCAGGAAAGCAGAACTAACTGCCCATTACACTCACAGCCATCAGGAGTCTTCTGCATCTGGGAGCTCTAACAGGCACAGGCACTTTGTCAAAAAACATCAGTTACAGTTTGACAGCCACCAAATAACAAAGCAGGAGTGGGTTTTGTCACTGAGCTCTTCTTTGGCTCCAGGACAAAACCTGCTCAACCTGATGGGATGGGACAGTACATCAGGCTAAGAAATATAAGTATATATCTGACTACTTACCTACCTGTGGTGACAGCAGGAGATGTGAGATGAGACTTTGAGTTCCATCAGGTTTTCCAATACAGATTAAATATCTATATTCAAAACCACACAGCTACAGCAGCAGAGAGAGTGGGTACCCTGAGGGACAGGTACCTTGGGAATCCCTTGTCTACTATTTGCATTTGATGTAGTTGTTTATAACCCCAGGAAGGGCACATGGCACACTGATCAGTGAGAACATTATCCTCCTCTGCCACTGGTGAAGATGGACTGATGTACGAGACCTTTGCTGAATTTTTTTTTGCCTTTTTTTCTATACTTTTAAGTAAGACTCAACCTTTGAGCTCAGACCAAATGCAGTAATACAGGACATCAATCTGAGAGAAACTTTGGGTCTTGTAATTTGTCTATAACTTTTACCTCTTCAATCTTTCCTCATGACATAAATTTTTAACTTTGTAACATCAAGAGACTTTAACTCCCTTATTTTTTATACTGTAGATTGAGGTTGGTTTACTGTTAGATGAGCACAGTGGCCACACAGTTATTAATGCTAACAACCTTTGTAGGTAAAATAAATAGTCTAGTAATTAGCAAAACAACCTGGATGTGTTTTTAAAATTTAAGGGGGAAAATGAGAGTAAAAGAAGAGTTAACAGTTTAGTTTGTTACTCGAAAACTACAGGAACTGCTCAATAAGATTAGATTTCTTAGTGTTAGGCATTACTTTCAAACAAAATAAATGAGTATTATAAATTAAGTCTACCCTGATGCTGAACTACTCTGTTGCTAAAAACAAAATGAGCAAACTAACATATCTAATAAAGTCCAAGCTTGCACTTCAGTATTTTTTTTTTTTCTGATGGGTTCTCCTGCTTACCGGAGTAAGAACTTAATACCTTAGTGACTTCTATCCCCTCATCAAATTTAGATGAAATTGGACTTCAGCTGAAATGCTTAGCAGGACTGTATGAGCCTCATTTCCTCAAGAAAGCAGTCTACAAAACAGCCAAGGGAATATTGAAACTCCTTTACCCTGAGAGAACATGTGGAGCAGTGATACTTTTTCACCACACCACTACTCCTTTAGGATTGATTGGAAACCTCCCCTTCCTATACTGTCAGCCAGAGGATATGTTTGATTGATTCCACTTTTCCATTTTGTCTTGTTCAAAGGAGAGGGTCAATATTTGTACTAATTGAGGACACACTGCAGAATTTCTGTAAAAAGCCTTGAAACTACAAAAACCTGTGAGCACTCTTGTCTAATAGGAATATTGTTTCAAAATTGCCTGGTGAAGATTAATCAGATGGTTAAGACATGCTGGTTGATATGAGTGTTTTCAGGATCCTTCTTTTTTTTTTTCTTTTTTTTTTTTTTTTGCCTCTGCTTGTTTCTTTTAGCACTTCAGCCTAACAATGTTCTTTCCTCTCTAAAAGGTGAGCACTACAGAGATAGTTGAAATAGTTTTGATAGATGTGTTTGAAGCTTTAAAAACCTCTAGCAGGGTCTTGACTGATTGCTCTCTAACTAAAGGCCTTTTTCTTTTTTTTCTATTTCGTTTTTATTTAAGCGTTCTTCATTAGTTTCTTCTACTTCATGTATTTCATTCTGCTTTAGCACTGTACTTGGTCTGGCCTCTGATACCTTGTTTCAGCCATTTGCCATCTGAATTGGTTACTGTATCCACCCTTGGAGGATACTGTACTTAGCTGGACAGGCAAGAATAACCTATCAAAACAGTAAAAGGAAGCAGAGCTTTCTCAGTGAAGATCTAAAATTGCACCACAAACTCTTCTAAGAGCCAAGGACCACCATGCAGACTTTGCACTCCTTGGATCTACTTCTTCCAATAAACCTGTTGTAGAGAAGGGAATAAAACTATTAAAGCCCTTGGCAGTAAAAAATTATTCAGTATGATTCAAGTTGACTCCAGTTTCCCTCTGGAAAATTAATATTAATGAGTAATTTGCACTCCTGTGGGAAGTGCACTGGGCAGGAAGGCATTCAGCCCATGCTGCTGGTGAGTACAGGCCCTAAGAGGAAGAGGGAGCTGGAGGCACATTTTGGTGTTTGGGTCTGTGTAATGGGACCTTTATCATGTGGTGGAAATTTTCTTCCAAGAGAAACTGAATGACATTGCAGTAGACTTGAAGGAAGGTAGGAGAATTGTGTGTCTGAGGATGTTTCTTGTGACTTGAACTTCCATTTTCCCTGTGTATGATTGCGAAAAAGGCCCATGTGAAAGCCTTTCATAGAGAGGCTGTGACATTCACTATTTTAGCTTGGTAGAAAGCAAGATTACCCTCACAGAAGTAATTTCACTCTAGATTTTAGATCCCAGGATAATGCAGAAAGCAGTGTCTGTGCCCTGAATCCTCCTTCCTCCCTTTGGATCAAGAGGGAATGGAAGAACAGCAGTATAGTGTGATCCTTTCATTTGCCGAGGAAGCCTGAAGGGCTGAAATACTTCCACTTCAGTTTGAAACATTTTAACCTTGGATTTCATATCTGGAGCAGAGCTGTTTGCTGTGACACTTGAATCTGACCTGTGCTAGGGAAATTAGGCAAATGGACTTGTTCCATCTCAAGCAGAAGAGGTAGTGATTACAAGAGTTTTCTAGAATGCTTCAAGAGAACTTTAGTTTGAAAAGACCTTGGTGTTCTAGCACCCATTAGTTGCCATCCATTTTAATAAAAAGAGAAGGAAGCACATAGGTAGCTGTTCTGGTATCCTTGGAGAACAACCAAGGTGATGGCTGATGGCAGCTGAGCAACAGTGAAAAGCTGGTCCAGTTGCTGCATCTGTTTTTCCAGAAACAACCACACTGGAAGACTTTTCAACAAATATCATACCAAAAAAATTCTAAAATTAAACTAAAATAGAAACTTATTTCCTAACTATAACACCACCGACATCTGGCTTCCTGCTAAAGGGATTTAAGAGGATTTCAGTATTAAACTATGATTTGGCTTTTCGTTGTTATTTGTGTTTATACCATCAAATATATGGCAACAGAGAAAACATGACTTTATATAACATATGCGACAGAGTTGTTCTAATGCAGAACTAATATATCTCTGTGTATGAATCATCTCATAGAAAAGGAAGTGTAGAACACCAGAAACACAGGAACCTAAGAAGGTTTGCAGAATGTATCCTGCATATGCTCTCAGCTGAGCTTTCACATGTCACCAGTAGAATGGATTAAGTTTTTCAATAAAAGCTCTAGAGAATCATTGCTTAAAATAGTTAGTGATGTTAAAACTGAAGGAGAAATCCAGGAATGGAGTAGCCAAGTATCAGATCTGTTCCATGTCTGGTTCAGTATTTGCATATTCTCCAGTGGAAAAAAACATCCAAGCTTTCCTATCAATCTCATATATAAAAAAAATATTCCCTTCTTCCAGAATCAGAGAATCATAAAGGTTGGAAAAGACCTTTAAGATCATCAAGTCCAACCATCAACCCAGCACCACCACCATGTTCACCACTAAACCATGTCCTTAATTGCCATATCCACATATTCTTGAACACTTCCTGGGATGATGACTACATCACTTCCCCGGGTAACCTGTTCCAATGCTTGAAAACCCTTCCACTGAAGAAGTGGTTGTCATTTCTGGGTGAACACATTAATACCAAAGATTCACTGGCCATGTTAATGAAAGCCTGTAAGAAGCAGAGAGTTGGTATTTGACTAATGCCTCATGGCAATTGCAGTGTTAAGAGTTTGATCTATTGAGATGTTCCTGTTAAATTCCAGCAGGCTCTATGTCCTCATGCTTTTTGATAGTGAAATATTCTAATCTGAGCTCACATATTTGTTAATAAGAAGCAGCAAGTCCTGAACAGCCTGTAAATCAGATTTGTGAGAACTCAGTAGTCAACTTCTAAGGAAGTCATGATGAAAAGCACAAAATAATCTGTAGGCAGTAAGGCAGGTGCTGGGTCTGATTCTCCAATTTATGCCATCAGCAACTGAAAAAACATAAGGAAACTGTGATTCATGTACCCTTGGGATACATGATGGTAGTCTAGAAAGGATAAATGATTTATCAGAGGAAAAGTGCACATAAGAAGAACATACAGTTTTGCCTTTATGACCATTCCACTTCGCACACAGTTCTGTGCTTGGGCATGGTGTTCCACCTACCTGGGTGCCTTCCAGCATCATATCCTTGGCCTGTCACAGCCCTGTCAGGTGCACAATGGCAATCACAGGAATGCACAACTCATTATCTTTGTATGAGCCAATACTGACATCGTGTGGCTGCTGGCAAGGGCAGGAGACCTCTTCCTCAGGCTTCTCTTCTGATTGTCCACTGGCTGTAGGACTGAGAATCCCTGTGATGTTAAACGTGCAAATCATATGTTAATGATTTTCAGCTTGGGAAACCAACATAAAAGTAACAAAATCTGGATCGTCCCTTCTGTTTTCCTTCTGAAAGTTCCCAGGTTACTTGGGGCTGTTAATGCCACTCCATTGGTTCACTAGTCAGTGGAATTTCAGCTGTGGAGGAAACAATGTGGACATGCAGGCACCAACTTGGCTTCAGAGTTTAACATTGAGACTGGAATGCTGCTTCTTTTGCCCTGCCAAAGACCTTGCTTGTCAAAGCCATTCACAAGGAGGTGAGGCAGCAAGCCAGTTACACAATCACAGCTCCAGAAGCACTAAATGCTCTTGGGAATGTTCACATCTAACCCAGACTGAACCAGACAGGGAGAGTCTGCAGTTACTATTACTGGTGATTTAAAACATCTTTCCTTTTGACTGCTGTGCCTCCCTGCCATGTACAGATTGTTTTTATGATTTATCAAAGCTTCTTAAGGATGCTCTTTCTGAGCTGCCTGCTGCTTCTTTACAGTTAGTACAGTAGTGCAAAGCACTAGAGAGGTATTTCTGTATGTGTTCCACATTAAAGATCAGACAGGGTAATCCACAAACAACTCTGCAGCTAAAAAGCTTGTGGCAGTTTTGGATTATGCAAGTGGGCAAAAAAATATGTTTGTGGCAAGAGTTTGTACAATTTAAAGTGAGAAGATTCTATGATTTTGATATACAAACCCACCAAAATAATAAAATTGGTGGAGCATAGGCAGTGTTTCCTGAGCTAGTCTATCCCTACTGCACAGTTGCTAGGTAGTCTTCTTGTATTTTTGTATATCTCTCTGCAGTCCCTGCAATAAACACCTCGTGATGCTCATGGGATGAACATATTCTTGACACAGGCACAACAGTTGCTGCTAATGGATGAGTTGGAATACAAAATGCAGTAGACAAAATGCAGTAATGAGAGGGAGAACAGGAAAGCAATGATGAAAGATAGTATTTCCTATTTAGATGTTTATTCTTAATTTCAATTTCATGGTTCAAGAAAGAAAAGCACAGTCTAAGTCTCATCTGTCTCCCCAGATGTATGCAATTTTATATGAATATTAAGCCTATTTGGACTAAGGCCTGCAGCAGAATTAACTATAAGTATAGTAGATGTTAATGCTTATCTCTGTGTGCACGTTTGTGTGTGTGTGTGTGTGTGTGTGTGTGTGTGAGACAGAGTGTGTGTGAATATATGTCTCACTCCTTCTCTGACTCAAATCAGAGAGGAAACCTCTTTGGAGAACAATAATGAAAACTTGATCAAGCCACTGTGAGCTCTCCGGAACCATCCAAGCTGAAGAACAGGTTGCTAATGCCACCACTTTGTACAAATCAGTGTGTGACCAATGACACCTGGAAGGATGAAATTAAGAAAACCTACACTTACTCTTTTCTTCAGTAATTAGCCCTCAATTACAGCACAATAATTAACTCAAAGTCCAGAAGACCAATTTTGCCTTATTTGTTTACTAATTACAGTCTTAATTGTGTAAATAGGCATTTGGGTCTGCACTAATTCAGTCTCTTTGAATTTGCCTCCTGACTTTTACTGTCAATTGTTCATAACACTGAGTTCTATCTTTGGTAATGGGCAGGGAACAAGGTTGTGTTTGTGTGGGAGACACAAGTTAGAGGAAAAAGAGAGAAAAATTGGGATATAAATGTTATGAGAAGGGGCACAGCTTGCAGCTACAGGTATAAGTTATATCTCAGAGAACAGGTCCAAAGCCCAGTCATTGAAAGGCTAGAGCCATGCAGAATTCACTCTGCTTCCAAGTTTTGAAGAGGTTTTAGACCAGATTCACTCTGGGCTATAAAGAGTAACATTTTACCAGGTGACTTGCAGTTGGCTCTCCAACCATAAAGGAAAAAAGCAGGTTGTCTCTATTCTTGAAGAGACTATAAAAGCTCATGTGACCTGTGCTCTACTTCCCATTGCTCATGCCTGGTATGGAGCTATTTGTGATCCCCCCCACAGCCCTCACTGTTATACTCCCCTAAGAAGGTATTCAAGGGCCCAAACTGAGCCTTTGCCCCCTTATAGGCACCTGCCCATTGCCTTTGAGACAACAGAGACCTGTCTTTCAAAGTGTTGCTCTCATCTCACTCTACTAGTCTAGGAATCCCATGTGTCTATGACTAAGACCTAACCAGAGTATGGGCTGAACCACAGAAATTTCTGGGAAATACGTACTTTGTTTTGGACAGCCAAGACATCAAATCATGGTGTTTCCTCACTAGGAGTGCCCAGCACAACATTGGATTCTGATGAGGATATGAATTCCCATATTACCAAAATTTGATTCAGAGGAATACTGAGGGATATTTAGCAAATTTTTTTTTAAATAATGGGCTAAAAATTCCAGTTTGGACCACACATTATAAAGCTGGAATTGATTTGTCTTTCCTGCATAGTTGTAACAACAAGTATCTCCTGGCACTGACCAGAGTACCTGCTTATCTGCTTATCCTGATTGCTTTGAGGTGCTTTCTGCCAAATCACACAGAATATGCACACTCCTACAACATTTTGGGGATGGACAAATGGCTTGCTGGGATTAAGGTGAGGTCAATTAATTTTCTGTCTGTGAGAGTGGAATGTAATTATAATCAAAAGGAAAATGCATTTAACCAATGCACTAATTATGTCCTCCCTGCTACTGACACCTTTTCCATTTGATATGATTGAGAAATTAGTCAGGAAAAAAACTATCTCTACAGACACAGGTACAACAACTCAGCCCTTGTCGACTACTAATCAGTTTGTAACATGAAGGCAGCAATCTCCTAAATTTTACACTCCTTCCCTCTCTGTCTCAGGGCTTCCATCAAATTTTGAGTGCATTTGCTGTCTTCTGGAGTCTCTGCAGAAGACACCTTTAAATACCTCTTTTTCCACAAGCATTGCCTTAAATAGTGTAAAGCACTAGTTGGGACCAGGAACCTTCTTCTGGAACTGTACTCTGCTCTCTTCACTTCCATTCTTTCTGTTTCCCAAGATAGATTCTCAAGGATGGATCCCATTGTACCACACTATACCACCTATACCATCAGCAGTCTGTAAATATCTGTGGAGAAAAATTAAAAAAAATAGACAGAGAGGGACATATCCTTGTTAGAAGGATAAACAGATGCTTGTCTTGCTGATGCACAGATCTGACTGATTTTAAATTGAGATGCATTTTTGTGGAAATTTGCAAGTTAAGACCACAATTTATGGCTATAATCCCTGTACATTTGACTATACAGTAAATGTCCTTTTCTTATTGATTAATTGCCACAGACATTGCTATAGAGTCACAAAGAGGTAGAAAATCTCTCCAACTCCAACTCACTGATCTCTGTAACTTCCTGGTAACGTGTGAAGATGGATGTAAGGAAGTTCACAGTCTCAATATAAGGGGCCGGAGGAACTTCAAGGTCTCATTCATTTAACTGGTCAAGAAGAGCTCCATGTTAAAGGGTTTTTAGACCATGATTAGTTAATCTATTAATTACCTATTCACTAAGTTTTCATTCTTCAAACAGAAGGACAGTCTGAATCTTAGAATCACAGAATGGTTTGGGTTAGAATGGATGTTAAAGAGCACCTAGTTCCAGCCCCCCTGCTATGGGCAGGGACACCTTGCACTCAACCAGGTTGCTCCAAGCCCTGTCCAATCTGGCCTTGAACACTTCCAGGGATGGGCCATCAGCCACAGTCCTTCATATAGCTCATTTATTTGCTTGTACTTGAACATCTTTTGTTCTACTACTCCTTATCACTATCATACTTGCCACACTCTACACGGACAAAAGGAGTTGGGGAACTTGCTAACAATCAAGAACCACAGAAAGTACAGACAAAAGGAAGCAAAGATTTTATTGACATTTCTTTACACATAACACAAGCTACACAAAATGCCACAATAAAGCATATGTAGAAAAATAGTAGAATCATATTGGCACTGATGTCTATTCATTATTATTATTATTATTATTACTATTATTATTATTATCATCATCATCATCTTATTATACAGGTTTCATCATAACTATAATAAATAAGCATTAAAATTTCACAGTGGCATTATAAGCTTTACATTCATGATCTTGTTTATACAAGGGACCATGTCATATTTCTTCAGCTTTTTTTGTATGGTCATGATTAAAAGTAGTAGATTTAAAAATGAAAAGCCCTTGCCCTTAACCTATAAGGATCTGTCCACATTATTCCATTGATTTGATCCCTTGGAGAGGTCTGCATTTGTCTAAAAAGACATTATTTTTAAAATACATTTTTACCAACTGGAAAATTGGCCTTAAAAAGAACCCAGGACATTTGCTGTCTTCTGGTGGTCTGATTTTGAGATGCCATGGATGCTGCTGGTTGCCATTCCATAAGATCCTTGGGCTGTATAAAGCTTTTCATCAGGTTAATCCACTTGGGCATCTGGCCTATTATATCACAAGTGCCTTTGACCAGCATTTCTCAGCATCAGACCTTTAGTAAAGACCTTGTGAATGCTGTTGAGTCAGAACCTACATTTCAAGCAAATTGATTAGCATCTCCGTTTTCCCTGAAATATCACGGAATTGACTCAACTTCATTTGTTTCCACTTTGTGAGATTAGTTTTGGTTTGTCAACATAAGTCTCACTTAAATCTTGATAGACATAGCTAAAGAAAATTGAAGTGTGTGACAGTTGACAAATATTCATTAGGGAAAAGGAAGTAAATTAGAGAGAGGCAGACGGAGCATGTGTTGTAAATCTTGGTTTCCCAAAAATAAATAAATAAATGGTACAGATTTTCAAAGCTCTCAGCCTCTAATTATTGCCTCTTCTGTCTGATTTGAAATAAAATTTTCATGAAACAGAACTGCTTCAATCAAATGTAATAATGTCTCATTTAAAAGTCCAACTTGTAGTATCACATGACAGAATCAGCTGTACTCATATTCAGGCCACAGAAATGGTTATAATTAAAAATACCGTAGACTAGTCATCTACGAAGTTCAGCCTCAGTATCAAGTCTTTAAATTCAAATTTGCAGAAGGTTGCACTTACTGTTACATGCACCAGTTATGTCATGCATATTGCTTATCCTGAACAATCAGCCCCAAAGGAAGTACTTGGAGAAGAATATGTCTCTGATGCTTTGCTTTGCAGTTTGTGTGCACAAACATGGGCATATATCCAATGCTAGTATTTTACATCCACTATGCAAGAGTACAAATGGTTATTAAGTTCAGGGGCCAAGCTCTTGAACTGGTATAGGTTTTTATGAAAAGGGAAAAAAAAAAAGGAATGTTCTAAGTATTAGTCATTTGAAACTGAGCCCAATAGTATTTGGCTTATCAAAAAAAAAAAAAAAAGGCAAAAAACCCAAACCCAAAATGAAACATAATTTCTTTCAAAAAAATTTCTGGCTTTGCCTTTTTTAACTAAAAACTATAACAGTGTGCTTAAAGAAAAGCACTTTCAAAGCTAATTATTTACAGGAAACAGTAGGTTATAATTCCAAGATATATTGTCTTAATATTTGATAAAATAAGTAAAATATAACTCTGAAACACAGGATAAGGATCTTCACAGAACTTTTCTTCTGTCCACAGAATTCTATTCCACATGTTAGTTGAGGAACAGTGAAGGTGTACACATTTGACCATGTTGCTTCAAGCCCTATCCAACCTGGCCTTGAACATTTCCAGGGATGGGGCATCAGCCGCAGTCCCTCATATAGGTAACACATTTTAGCTGTTACTATTGAGATGAGAGTTAATCCAGCAGTGTAAGTAAGGTGTTCCATTTGAATGGACACTGCAAAACTGAGGTTACTTCTGATGACATTGATAACTTTAACTATTAAAAAGTTAAAGCCTGATTTTGAGGGTTATAATTTTAATAAACTTTGAAGCAAGTTTCATCAAGGTTTCCAAGGCTCTTAAACCATGATAATAGTTCCAGTGTCAAAACCAAAGTAACTGTGTTCACACTAGGAAAGACGTAATGTCAATCAAGACCTGCCTCACAGATGTGTTTTGTTCATAACATAAACTAGAATGTTGAATTTTAAGTGCCTGATTGTGAATTTACAACATGGAACAGAGCACTAAGAAAAAGGACAGAATTCACTTACTTTCTTTATTTGACTAAATTAGACTCATCAACATAAACTCATTCTAAAAAAGAAAGAAAATCTCCCAGCAGACAAGTCTTCCCAGTTAAGGCCTGTACTGTTCATTGAAGGTAATTCTGCAAATAGAAAAAGTTTAATTCTCTGATGTCTCAAGTGTTGTGGTTAATTATCTAAGCATAATTAAATGAAGGAGACTTAAGATCAGGGTTTTTGGGGGGTTTTGGGGTTTTTTTTAAAGGACTTGAATATATATTAAGGGAGTTATAAATATGACTAAGGCCTGAGTCTAAGACTCTGGCTAAAAAAAAACCCTCAATACTAAATAGATTCATAGTTTAAGTCCAAGAAAACATGTTCTAGGTTAAAGTGTTCAGCATTTATGGAATCTTATTATTAGCTACAAATCAAAGTAGCAAACCATCAATACAAATTTCCATTTATTTCTGAACTTTGTGTTTTGGAATATACTGATCTGTGTTTTAGTTTTGAACTGATACTTTTTCCAAATATCCAATAATATTCTGGAGTGATGCATTTTGGTAAATTGAGTAGGGTTTGGAAAGTTGTTCTCTTTGCTTTCCCTGTCATTATTGCCATCTTGGTGGAGTATATTCCTGTCACATCCTAGACAGAAGGAGGGTTTATCTTTGCCTTGTAAATCTATCAGAGCTATATCTAGACTCTGACCCACTTGGAGATCCAAAAAGGTATGAAACAAAACATCATATGTATCTTTTCTCTTGGCAAAACAAACACAATGAAAAATAAACATAAAATACACTACAGTATACAGGTGGGGTTTTGGTGGTGTGGTTCTTTTTATTTTTTTTCCTGGACATGCAGTTGCAAAGGAATACCAATGGCTTGTCTAGACTGATCTCCCTTGTACTGCTCTCTCATACTTCTGTCCCTCGTACAGAGAAATAGCTAATTTCCTAAACTGGATGCATAGTCCAATATATACAAGACTAAAATTAGTGAGAAGAGTGGCGAAGCTGATAAATCATTGGTCCATCAACTTAAAAATGAATGCCTGTTTGAAGAGGATTCATGTGATGGAAAATTAAAAGATGATGATAAGCTTCCTTCTCAGAAGATAGGGCAGCTCAGTTTGACATGTTGCATTGACCATGGGAACCATGGAGGTTGTAGATAACACACATGGACTGCAGGACTGCTCAGATAAGTTTGGTTGGTTAATCGTGTGCCAAGAGGTTGACAAATCACTCTACAAAACAATCTCTCTCCTCCAATGAGGTGGATGAAGCCAACAAGCAACTCCTTCACAGGAGGAGGATAATTAACATAAATTCCCCCCAAAAGCAACAGAAACCTGTTATACTCAATGATTACCACCAGCTTCCTTCTAACTAGGGTATGGTACATATACATGGTGTCTAAGAACATACAAACACCACATATGGAAATGGAAATAACGTATTTCTTATATGGGAAAAGACACTTTCTGTATACCTATGTAGATAGGGTATACATCATATGATATAGATGACATACAAGAACTATATATTATCATTTTTACTGAAAGTGATGATTCATCTTAGATCCAAAACCTTCCCACAGTCTCTTCTTACAACCCTTCCCATGCATGTAGCCCCATTTATGTTACTGTATTAGGAATTCCTTGACATCTTTCCTCAGCTGGGAATGATGCACAGAGTAGTATCCACATAAAAGTAGCAAACAGGAAGTGTCTCCTGGACTGGAACAGGTAGATTTCTGCTAGCATTTTTGCTTTCAGGAAGGAATGATAAACTTCTTAAATTAGTTGCTTAAATATTGTAGTTTTCAGCACCAAAATCTGTTTACTTATGAGTGTAACCCCATTTATGGGATGCATAGAATAAGTGAGGCCATCACTGTACTCAAACTACCCACTTCAAAACCAAAATAATTACTGGAGTCTGGACTTTTATGTGGAGAAGGGAGTTTTTTGTTCCTTTGGATAAGTAGTTTATGTTTGTAGCTGATATCTTTCAAAGACTGGAAGGCATGCTGGATTGCAGCAAGAGCAGACCTATTCACTGTGTCACAGTTTCATATTTCTTCAAGATACTTGAAGACATGAAAGTCCATGCATTTAGCATATAGCCAATGGACTTCTGGCACATATGTGTGCAAATCCATTTCAGACAGATATGGTTAGTTTGCTGCTCAGATAATAGGATCTTGCAGCACTTTTGGTGAAAGTAGAGAATTGAATTTTCAAAACCAGAGAAATCGAGTTTCAAGGTTGTAACAGAAGTTAATTTAGTCTGACCTTTTGCATAAGAAGAGTTTATACATATTTATTCTTTATGCTTTTATCCTATGAGGGGAAGGCATGACTCATCTGCATTTAAGCAGTCTGTTTAACACTGATTAAACTGTTTCATAAGTATTTTTATGCAGCACATGGATTTCTCTTAGGGAAGTGCATATGTATTATACAGTCTTACTATTATAGAGAAGAAACAGCAGCTGCTGTGCCCAAAGGAAAGGTTAGCTCATAGGGGGCTGCAAGCTGAAAGATTGAAATTGTAGCAACAGGAGAACAGCTCCAGTTCTTTGGATTAGAGCCTCAGTCAGGAAGAGGATGTGATGAGTGCCAGCAGCCACTGAGGCCCTCCTGAACAGGAAAAAGGCACCTGTTTGCAGCAGAGTTACCATCCAAGGGAGTTTGCTGGTGCCTGGAGCCTCCTAAACCCAGTGCTGAGAATCTGGACAGGGCCCAGCAAAGGATTACCAAGACAGTGAGGGGTCTAAGCACACAGCTTTTGAGTTTCCTCAGAAGACTGAGTTAGGCTTATCTAGTCCCGCAGAAAGGATGCCAAATGACAAAGAGCTGTCTGAAGGTATGGAAACGAGAGTTTCAAGTACACCAGAAGCAAAACTGGCCCCATGGGATAAAAAGTTGGGATAAGAAAAGGTAACAGAAAGAAACTGTGGTTCAGAAACTTCAAATTGGATTTTTTTTCCCCCTCCTTAGGAGTGATGTACAGCAGCTGAAAAAGTAATCCAGAGGAGCTGTAGTATATCCATTACCAGATGTTTTCAAGACTCAGTATGACAAAGACAGGGCTGACCTTACCACGATGCTCCTGATAATCTGGCTTTGAACAGGAATTAGACTGGGACATTTCCAACTGTTCCTTACGAAACAAAATATTCTGTCATCTGTAACATGTCTGGATAGGTGTACAACAGTCCTCATAAAAGGCTGAGAAAATTGACTGGAATGAATGTGAGAGCACGATGTCCCACTCCCGGATAAATGGAATGGCAGTGCTGGATATATTTGTGAATGCACACCTGCACTACTTTACAGTCTCTGGAGGAGGTGCAGTCAGGTCATGGAAAGGTGACCATGCAAATGTGGGGATGTCTGGACAAAACAGAACCGCAGTTTAGGGTGGTTTAGGCATCTCAAAGAACAGTAAATTAAGGGAACCATGAACAGAGCCAGTGGTACAACCTTGCTGTGGTTGTGTTTGACTCAAAAGACAAAACCAAATCAGAGAAGAGTAAACTGCACATAAAAAAGTCTCAGACTCAGTATCTTATGATTCCAAACATAATTGGCCTAATTTTTAATTCAGTGATTATTTGCCCCGAGACTCTGACATTACAACCATAAAGCAACTGCATTAAAGAAGCTGAACTCTGACTCCAGTAGACCTGTATTTATACTGATTTACAACCTGAAACCAATTCAATAATTAAATAAATACTGAAAATTTGGGGGAAGAAGTAATTTGAGCCAGAAACTGTTGATTATGTAGCAACGTTCAATATCAAAATTGCTGAGTATATGTATTGAAATAAAGAAAAACATTGTATAGGAGTTCTCCATGGACATGACCTCTGGCATCTAAATAACCATCTGGAGTGGAATATGTTAGTCTGTTCTGATGATATTTTATAAATGGAAATTTAAGTTCACAAAGAAAATAACCATTAAGCTGGGCTTACACACATTTGCATACTAAGACTACTACAGAAATGCTCCATGACTATTCATTATATATTAAATTTCATGGAATATTTTCATAAACCTGCAAAAGAATCTAACCTTGTTATTAGAAGTTCTCACCTTTCTCTTAATCACCACTTAGCTATTTCAAGTGCAGAGGTATAAAGGAAGATAACTGTTTTTTTAGCATTAAAAAGCACCAGAGAAACCTACAAATAACAAAAACTTTGGCTTGAATTACCAGTTTTCACACTGTCTTGTAACAGCTTTCTCTAAATGTGGCTCATCTCTGGCAAGGGAACAGTGAAGAGGATCGGTCAGTGGATATTTATGAAGTGCTTTGAAGTGAAATAGTGCTCAGTATCCCTGTAGGTAATTCCAAAGCTCTGTACTAAGGTATCAAGTCTTTAAAAAATAATCTTTTAAAGCTAAGAAATTTCAACTTCTGCTATTGTCAGTGGACACTGACACCGATTTTGAAAACAAACTATGAATTTCATTAAAGAGAAAATGAGCATCTATTGGAGACTGGGAAAAGACACATTTCCTACAAATTTTAAAGGAGCCTTATTTTTATATTCAGTGTTTGATTTTGTTCAAGGTGTACAGTCGAAAATTGCACCCAAGTATGAAAAATTGAAGAGGTAATAATTAAGAATGTCATCTAGTCCTCAAATGCTGGGCCTCCAAATTTTTTCTTAGATATCTAAACAGTGAGTCCCATTATAAGTCTGCTGGTCAGAGAATAGAGGTAAGTAATCCTTGATGTCACCAAAACAGAAAACAGGATCACTCCTGCAGACTTTCAGTAGTACCTGCCCTTCTTCACTGATTACATAGAGAAACTAAGACTTTTATTTTCATAGAATGAATTCATTTTGCAACTAATTTTTAAGCACAAATTAAGTGATGAAATCACAAATTCTACGATTCTCTGAGTAGAAACATCCCCAGAGGATCCAGGAGTCTGGCTTTTCAATTTTCAGGAGATTCAAAACGAACTCCTTGAAAATCCTCAGCCCAATTGCAGAAAGAAAGAACTTGTTATTCTGCCCCTCATCTACTCATACTTAGTCAATGCTGCAATTTCTTTCCAGTCATATTTAAGAAAAAAAAAAAATCAATTCCAGAAGATACTAAATTATTTCAAAAGTTGAGTTCAATGGGATTTTGAAAATATTTCCAATATTTCAAAATATTGGAAAATATTAATCCAGCTACTAATAAAAATATAATCATAGATATCCATTGAATTATAATTGCACTTTTTCAAATGCTTCAAATTTTTTAAAACAGTTAATATCAGTCCTTTTAAATGCTATATACTGCTTCAGAAATTTCTTGTCTCTTCCTTCCTTCCCCCCACCATTTCCTCTGTCTTTCGAAGCCCTGGGATCTGCTCCTCTCTTAGTCTCTGCTCCTCTTTTTCTACATGTGGACTATCACCTTTCTCTCCAGAGAATTTACTCACCTGGGCTATAGCCCATAGTTCATCTCTAACAGTGGAAAACCTCCACAGTTTTGCAAATGCACTTCATCTGGTGGATCCAGGAGATCCTCCGTGCTGGTTATAAGCTTCCTACAGGCTAAAGAAACAACCCTGGAATGCTGCCTTTGTTTTTTATTAACTGAAGAACCTCATGGAATTTAAGCGGGTTTCACTTCACATACAGCAAATGCTGACATTGACAAGTTACAAAAAATCTCCTGTTTGTCCCTCCTGTCTCTGAGGTTTTGAAAAACTGTCTTATCCTCTATAAATGTGAGAGCTCATCTTAAAAGTTTAACCCTACCCCCATAGATACATGAAGCCAGGGGGAGTTTGTGCAGTTCGCAGGGAAATCCTTGTAGCAATACTGCAACTGTAGTTAAATTTATTTAAAACGGCTTTACGTGAAAGGACAATATATTAAATTTCCAAAGGTTGAGACAGAAACAAAGATGATAACTGTGAATTTACTTTGCTGATTTTATGAAGACAATTCTTAATGTCTAGTTCTAATCTGCAAATAAGTCCATGATGATTGCTATAGCGGATGAAGTCCAAAAACTTAGATAATATTTGTATTGTAATGAAAATGCATATTTCTTTGCAATATAGTCTATACAATTAAGTGGGTTTAAAATACTGAGAGTCATTATCAAGGCAACATCCCATAAAAAATAATAAAAGAAGAAAAAGAGAGGGAGGTGATTCTGAGAACCTTAACTAGACCATTACTGCCAATATATCCCACAATGTTCTGCCAGCAGAAGGAAGACAAAATCTGTGCCTTATCTTTTGACAGGAATGACATCTCCCAGATTATTCTGAGGCTCCATGGAAGGTCTCTGCATAAGGTGTAAGCTATATGGACCTAATCCAACTCCATATACAATCCAATTCTGAAATCAAATTGAGCCGTCAAAGGATTCCATATTTATAGGAGCACTGAAAGTTTTAGTTATATTTCCCCATCAGTCAGAGCACTGGTAGGAGTGTAGGACATCAAAGTGAACATATGGAAAGGCCCACCAACCTCTGCAGCAAAACAGAGACCTTTTCACATGTGCTTTCTCTCACAATCATGCAAGCAGAAGGTTGGGAATGCTGTCCTGTGTACAAGGCAAGGCAAGAACCACCAATCTGAGTCAACAGTTACACTGGTATGTCCGGCTGAGTACACCCAGGACTGCAAAAACTGATGTGAGAGACCTCAACATAAGCATACTTCTTCATACAGACTATATACATACACACACACACACACCAGGCATGTATGTAGGTGTAAACTAAGTTCCTTCAAAATGTATTTTCCAAATTTTCTGTCAGCAGACTCCTGAACATTTTTTACAAGTGGACCAGACCCTCATACAGCACACTGAAGTTGCTGATGGTTCAAGGTTGCTTTTCTTTCTTGTTTCTTCACATAAAATTCATGTCCTGGCTCAAAACCAGCTCAACTTCCACATCCCATTATATTAAAATTCTCTAGACAATTTACTGAGGAAGAAGTAAGCTGGGATATGTCAGTGTAGATGGCATTAGACAGCTGAGGCTGAAAAGTGAGAAAGAATTTCCAAACAAGAAGTGAAAACCAGAAGTTCTTGATACCTGACATAATTTATTTGTTAATGGGCTAAAACCAAACTTAAACTTTTAATTGTCAATTTATAAAAAGAAAAAGGGGGGTAAGGGAGAAGAGAGAAGAAAAAACTATTTAATTTAAATACTGAGGTAATATTTAATGTTTAAAAAACTTGTTGACATTGAGTGACACCATGGAACTGTTTCTATTTAATTTCTACCCCTTTGAGGGCACAAGATTTTTATATGTAATATACCTTCTTCTTTTCAGTTGATCTTAATGTTACTCTTTGGTATATTCGTTCTTTCTCCTTTCTATTTTAAAAACATGCCTACCTTGTCAAACCAGCCTTGTTCTTTATCAGCGTTTGTCAGCTTGCTAACAACTCTTTTCTTGAACTGATTTTGTGTAAGTTTTCCACATTTTTTCCTTTGAGGAAAAAATAGTTTTACTTTTTGCATGTACAAATGTTTCCCTGTGGCTGGGAGGTTTTTTGTTTTCATTTTTTATTCTCTTATTTCAGAAATCTCCGCTATCTTGATCTTAATTTACTAATGAGAGCTTTGACACACAAAATCAACTTTATAATTTTTTTACAGTCTTTGTTACAAGATATAGAGACCTGTTTATTTATGTTTTTAAACAAACTATATTTGCATTAAAAAATTGCCTGCCTTCCAAACAAAAATAATTGTGAGAATTATTCACTTTTTTTTTGAAAAAACTGCTGCGACATTGAAAATGTATCAAAATGTTATGAAAATGTACAGAAAGTTATTGAAATTTGCCACTTTTAATCTGATAACTGTTTGATAAAAATCTTAATGAGAATTTGATGAAAAAAATGCAAAAGTGAGAAATATGTTCTTTTCAAACCTTTAAAAACAACTTGGATATCTTTGCATGAATAAATTTTTAAATGTTCAAACCACCTGAAACCATATAATAATTAGGACTATACAGCACTGCAAAGGGGCATTAATAAAGCATTCATAGGGTATTGCAGAAGATATTAAGAACACATTCTTATATTTTTTAAGATTTCCACAATCCTTACTATTCTACATCTCTGGTCTTTTAAAAAAAAAAAAAAAATTATTAGGTAAATGTACTTGGATACAAATACAAAATTAAAAATTTTACCTCTAAGGTTATAACAAACACAATTATGATCCTCCATAAATGTAAACAGAAGAAATGTGAACAGGTGCCACTGATATTTTACAAGTAATCCAATAGACTCCTCTTGGTTTGGCAGCTTATTTGAATAAAATTCTTTCCAACCTAAATTTGGAGTTTCATTTTAAAGACAAATACCAGTATTTCTTCATTTTATGTAAAATATTTCACTCCTTTCCATTATTTGAATGTAGAATTTGTATGTTACAAATAATTACCAGTAATGGAATCATCCAAATATTTTCTTCCAGCAAACAGAAATACTGAAACTTTCATAAATGGTTTTCAGCCTTCTCAATTCATCACAAAGGAAGTTTTAACCTGAGTTCACATACACTTGTTTCTTCTTGTGTTAACTACCCCAAAAGTGCTACAAATGTATAGCTTTTTTAATACATAAATAAGCATTAAATCAAGGACAGACAAGTTCCTGGTTTAACATTCAGGAGAAATGGGAATTATATTCATCGAATCACATTTGGAGAACTGGCCTTCTTATTCTGGTTCTGTACTTCAGAAGTGCCTCATGTCTTTAAGTGGACAAAGAACATAGAAACTGAAGAGGAATAATTATTTCTTCCAGAAGCACCAATACTTGGAAGCTTGAATGTCTTAAAGCCATAGCACTTTATTCTCTGAAAGAGAAATGGAAATGGAGAGTTTGAAAGTCCCACCTGATCTCATTTCTAACATTGCACTCCTTTGGCTAAGGGATTCTCCTCTGCTCAGTGAAAAGGTTGACCTCTGTTACCCCATACTTCAGGCACTATTTGAAGTAGTTGAGTCCTGCCACGAGGAAAAACTTCTCCAGGAAAAGTTCAGAGTCCAGCACAGCAATGTGGGCAGCCCGGCCTATCAACGTGTTGGCCGTGTTTGGCAGGGCATGGAACACGTTGTGTCGGATCAAAGTGCAGTCCTTCGCCCCAATCAAAGGCTGGAGCAGGTTGTTAATCATCTCTGCGTAAACAGGACCTGAAAAAGAGTTCAGATGTCACACCTACATGTCACAGATCCCAGATCCTCACTTTCCTTCTGGTATCTTTTCATTACAGTCCCAATGGGAAGGAAAATGGAAGCAAGACCAAAATGCAGGAGATAGCAGACCAGGTCAAAGATTTGCCAGGTGCCAGGGTGTTGTTAATCTAATGGAGGCACTGGCCATGTGGAGAGATCTGCTGAAGATGAGAGTATGAGGAGTGGGAAAATCCTGGGCAATCAGTCACATTTCCACTGTCGTTGAAGAAAATGCTCTTTTTCCTTTCAGGGGAGAGTGGCTGGAATCAGAGTGCTGTCTGTGGATTCAAATGTGAAAGGGTTTGGCAGGACACAGTGAGTGGTCCATTGACTTTCTCTGGGGAATCTAATACAGGAAGGACATCATGCAGTTATTTGAGGAGTTTATGGGGCAAAAACTATGGCTCAGGAAATATGTACTGATAAACGATCTACACTGAATGTAGGTCTGGCTCTTCTAGGTCAGGTGTCTCCATCACTGTATGAGAGTTAAAGAATGACTTTTTAGTTCATATCTGAGGTAGGATAGAAAGAGTTTGCATTTAGGTAAGAGGTGTGAAGGCAACCATGCTGATTAATGGGCCTGGGAGTCTCCTGTTTCTAAACAGTACCTTAATTTCTAGGTAATCATATATGAAATGGGGAAGAAATTGCACTGAGACTTATTGCTGGAAGTGGTATCAAACTGAAGCCATGAAGCATTTTATAAATGAGGCAGACTGCTAATAACAAAGGCAATACCTGGGACAACACATGGCCTGAGCTCACAGGAGGGCCTCTGAGTGGCATGAGTCCTGATGTGCTTTACCAATTTTATTGCAAACCAACACAATTTTAGATCTGTCCCTTAAATTATCTGGCAATCACTCAAACACTATTAGAAAGAGAAGGGAAAAAACCCTGACTCTGGTTGTGCTGAGATTTCATTATGTGTAACAAAGGTAAGATAATATAAGTAAATCAGTAGACTACAGAAAAACATTGTCAAGAGCTAGTTCTATTATCATCACTTTAAAGAAAAAAATTAGAGGGAAGAGGAAGAAGCAGTAAGAAACCTTTGATTAAGACCTGATTGAATTTTTTTTTTTTCATCAGCCAAAGAGCTTCTTGAAAAGCTTCTTTTATTGATTTCAGTAATTTCCTCTGGGAAGAGAACACTTTCTTCCTTATCAAATAAACATTTGAGTTTTCATCATGCTGATGAAAAACCCTTCTAATGCAATGACCTCAGTTGCACAAAACCACAATTCCTCAATAGCTTTGCAAATATAGAAAAAATCTTAAACGTACCTGTGTGTCTGTCCTTAAGTGCATTTTTGCACATTTCTATTCTCGCTGAATGAAAGGGTACATATCTGTCTTGGGGTGAGGCCACTAACACAACATTTTTAAAGTACTGAAGACCTGTGAAAAATATATTAAATATGTTAATCACAATGAAGCACAGCGATGAAAAATACACACTGTCAGCATGACTACTTCATGTTCAAAGGCTTTTGAAAATCTACAGTGCAAAATACATGATAATTATTAAAACACGCTTAGAAAGATTCCTAACCGCTTAAACACATTTCTGTTGCTTCTGAGATGTATTCATTACTTATCAACACCCGCACAGGTTAACTGTATGCCAATAAAAAAACTGTGAAAAAAACATGATTAAAACCTTAATCTTGCAAATATTTATACCTCTAATCAGAAACAAATTAAAAAATAACACAACAAATTAGCACAATTTTCAAACAAAATAGAGAGATGGACGAGAAAAGGAGTCAACTTCACTGCTGTGGTGTCATACTGTTACACCACTGTTAAGGGAGTCTTGGGATCCATCCAATCCCTGCATTCAGTAGTCCCTTGATAAACACACACTGCTGGTACATCGACTAGGAACCAGTAATCATCCTCTTCCCTGGAGCTAATGGGGCCACTGAGCAGTTGTGGAAACAGGCTCCTGCTGTTTGCCCTGTCTGTGGTGTCTTGTGACCTCAATCCTCACATTTAACAGAAAAGTAAGAAAACAGATACCAATGATCTGGTTTACTAGTCCAGAGAGTATCCTGAACATAGAAGATCTGTGGGTTTGTCCTTCATCCTTCCCTCCTACCTTGTGTGAAAGAAGCAAGGAAGACTGAACTTTCCATGGTGCACATTTGATTCTGATAAAAAAGTGTCTTTTTCAGCCCACGAAATGCCTCTTTTTATTGTCAGCATCCAGAAACAAGGTCTGGCTGGATAGGGCTTTGACTTGTTTGACCTAGTGGAAGGTGTGCCCTGGCAGGGGGGTAGGAACGAGGTGGTCTTTAAGGTCTGTTCCAACCCAAACCATCCTTTGTTTCTATGATTCCATGACTGTGATTTCTAGATTTTCACAGAAAAGCTAACCATCAATACCACAAAGTATCCTGCTGCCTACTTTTCCAGAACCTGGCTGAATAAAAAGCAGGAGAAGCAATAGTACACGTTACATATCTAAAATCCTATGTGAAGAGGTTCAATAGGGGAAGAATACTTTGTTGGTGTTTGTTTGATTTTTTTTTTTTACCACAAACAAGAGGAACATTTTTTAAAGAGATTGAAAAGTAGCAGGGACTTCTACTTTAATAAAAAGGTAAAAAATTGATGGAGGTTTAAAGTGTCACCTGGGAATGTAAGTACAACAACACTGCTTCTGGCATTTCTTCCTCTGTAGGTTCTCCCAACCACTTCTGAGAGCAGGGTAGGGGTATCTCTATATTGACTCAGTATACCAGCTCATATGTTCACATATGGACCTATCTGCTTCTTCAGATGTTTTGCCCAAGAATGTACCTGGATGATTCTGACTTTACAGGCAACTCTTTCCACATTTAGATTTCTGCTTTCTGCATTTTCAGGGACAAGACCTTAATTTATAGGGTGCTATATCTCCAATCTACCAAACTAAAAAACAACAAATCACTTTGACTCATGATTAAGAATTCTTTTTCTTGGGAAGTCACAATATAAGCTTCCTGTGTAGACACAATTTATTTTAACTCAACAGTAGTAAAGCAGACATCGACTGTACTCCATGGAAATGAGAGCCAGGGAATCAAAAGGAAAATTCAAATAACGCCAATATACATCATCTTCCTGTCAGTGATTATGCTATGTAGTGTGTTTATAAAATTAAGAAACAAGTCTATGTTGGTCATACTAGGAATTAAGATGTTATATTCATATTAACATAGTCTTTGTTTCCTATTAGCGGTGTACAAAGTAAGAGAAAAAAATTAAACATCAAGTAGAGATCTTGTGACTACGTACTTGGCACCAGTTTGCTCACACGCAATATTAAAAATAACTCTTAAAAGAAAACATTTGCTTGAATAAAGGGATCACACTTGCTTTCTTCTCTTAAGAAAAGCCTGATTTATTTCATTTATTCATGACAGCCCAAAGAAGGGGTAAAAAGATTCTTTATTCAGACACCATTTTTCCAGTGTGAGGCCATACATCTCTCTTTAGTAGAAAAGTGTCACAACAGACATGAATAAAATTTGCTCTTCATCTCACAGAGTCATATTTCCCAGAGACAAGAGATGTTAAACTTACAAAAAATAATAAGAAAGGAAAAATGGTTTTCATCTAGTAGCATAAATTAAGCAGTGGTGGTCTGTCAAGAATGATGTTTTTTCCTTGCAGAATATAAACTTAGGTGCATGTTTAATGCAGCACAAAGGTCTTGTTTGATGTTAACAGTTTAGCAAATATATTCTCTGATAAACAAGAGAGAAAAAAATGTACAGATAAATAGATATTAGATTTTAGAAAAAGCCGCCCTTCCTGAAAGCAAGAGTGTTAAAAGAAAGATCATTAACAAAATGAGATTTAGTTTACTCTCTAGAGTAAATGCTAGTCCAGCACAACCAATTGGAATAGTCCTTGGTATTTCCACAGGCACATCGAGCCCTACTCACCCGTTTTTTGGCTGAGCTGATAGAGGAAACACTTGCGCAGATCCGCGTTGTCCCTGAAGGTCAGTTGCAAAAGCGACCCTGACTTTTTCAACTTCTGCATGAGCCACAGACCTGGAACGAAAATTGGTGAATATTTTTATCTTGTTTGCTACTTATCAAGCAAGGGAATCAAAGACATGTGCCTACGCTAAGGATAGCACTGTAATTAAGAAGTCTTTTTTAGTCTTGCACTCCTAATCAACAGGGACAAAAGTCTAAGGGTCTCATAGGATAGAGGTAACAGTTTTAAGCTAAAAGAGGATAGATTTAGACTATATATAAGGAAGAAATTCTTTACCACGAGGGATGTAGACACTGAAGCAGATTGTCCAGAGAGATGTGAGATGTCATCCCTGGAAACATTCCAGGTCAGGTTGGATGGGGCTCTGAGGAAACTGATCTTGTTGAAAATGTCCCTGCTCACTGTTACAGGGTTGGAACTAGATAATCTTTAAGATCCCTTCCAACCCAAATTATTCTATGATTATCCATGTCATGGTAGCAGAAACACTCAGAGAGACTGAACTTTCCATTGTGGACATCATGGATTCTGATAAAAAAGTGTCTTTTTCATCCCTGGAGATGCCTCTCTTTATTGGCAGCATCCAGAGAAGTGGAAGTAGGGTCATCTCTCAATGCTGCACACCCTTGGGTTTTCCAGGGACCACTGTGATGGACCTTGTAGTAGATACTGAAAGCCGCTCTCTTTGCAATTTTTTCTGCGTGGGTTTGAAGTCTTCAGAAAATATTTTCCACAACTTCAGTGCAAAAGTCATGATACAATTTATTGCTGACTCCCTGTGTTGTCCTCACACATTCTGCCATGGACCACAGGCAGTCACAGATATCCCATCAGCTCTTACCTGTACTAACCAAAGTGCTGTTGTTGTAAAGGGTCCCCAGGTGAGGGCCAGAGAGGGACAGGAAGGTGTGTAACTTGTTGAGGTAATAGCGAAACCTGGGCCGAGTTAGCACAGATCGAATGATGACATTACCGAGGGAATGTCCAATAAAACTGTTGGGAAAAAAAGAATTACACTAACACAAAACCCATCTGTATTTTCTTTAAATTAAACATAAGGATGGCAAAAATTGCTCTTGTGGGGGACTCTTGCACTTAGTTATCAGTCCTTTAGCTATTATTTCCTGGTTTTTTCAGCCTACAAGATACTCTTTCATCTATAACAATGTAAAAATTAGTCTCACTGATTCAATGGCTTTTAACACAGAGCACTTTAGGAAAAGCTAATTTCACTGGGTGTTGCTCATGTAACTCAAAAAGTTACAGACTATCAACTAGCATAAGGTTTACCTTATTCGGGATATGGAGAGGTTGTACAACTGGATATGCTGAATAATTTCATCCAATAATCGGTCAGTCATTGTATCAAAATCAGCAAAAGTATCAGTCTGGTGAAAAACGAAATGAGTTAGTGAATTAAAATATACTGCACTAATTGCAGATAGATGTTGTTTTTCAACGTAAAATGCAAGGACAAATGTAATAAGCTGCATAAATTTTCTTTACGCATTCTCAAGGGTGGAAAAGGGGATTTTTCTCAATCTCCAGGTCCTCTAAAAATTTAAGTTCTCCTTTGAAAGAGATTTTTGAGTGACTCCACAATTGTAAGTTTGATGCTAAAGCAACCTCACTTGACACTGGTAATGACTGTTAATGCTCAGCTGTTCTAGATATCAGACTCTACACATGGAAGAATAGCTTTTGGCATTTGGGATTCAACAGATTACAGCTATAAAACAGTTTACAGCATTACACCCTGACACGAGAGTTATGTTGATGATCAGGATGTCCTCATGAAATTATTTGGCCATCTTAATCAAATGCTGTGCATTTGTTATTCAACAGCCATAAGAAAGAGAATGAGTTTAGAGAAGTGAAAAATTTGTTGCTTGCAAGACTACTGCCAGTTGTGAGAAAATAAAACAAAAAATATATTGTCCAGTCTATACAATTACAGGCAGATCTTAGTAACAACTGTGCCATTTGGCAATTCAATGGGGCTCTAAATCAAATTCATAACTAATGAGATGCCACAAAAACAATCATCAAACGTTGGAACAGCTATTCAGTAAAACATATCAGTAATTAATGCTTTTGAAACATATCAGTAATTAACGCTTTTGTGACACAACTCATCTTGCTAATTGCAGCTCTTGCAAAGGAAAGCATGAGCATATTCACTTTGCAACAGAGACTTAAAATAAATGTTCTCATAAACTACAAACAGTCCACTAACCTTCTGCCTGTTTGTTTTGTTTGCATTGATAATTAATGATTTGTTTCTAGGCTCATTATCCCAAACCTTTCAGGTTGTTTAAAAGTGGAAGAATATCAGCCTGAATGTCAATCATAAACAAATCACATCAAGCTTCATATTTCGCCTGCTTATACCTCCATCCTTTACTATCATTTCAGCCTGACTGAGCTTTTCAAATGTATCACAAATGAATACCTAAAAGAAATAATTTGCATTTTCCTCCCTAAGGCAAAACAGCTAAATGACTGATTTCTTGGGTCATTTTCAGTGTGGTTCTCAGAGAAAGGAAAAAAACAGTGATGGAATGCTTTGCAGCACCAAAATAGTCATCAAACCACCCAGGTTCTATTTCCAGTTCTGTGAGAATTTGCCCACCTTCGCAAACTATAAGACCTCTAAATAGTTCCCATTATGGGCTCTGGATAATGTTAAACATAGATGCTGTAAGATTTTTCATTCTCTGAAAACATTCTCCTCTCTAAGAAGAGGCTTTGGTGGAAGTATGAAGTGTCTCATTTATTTCACCTTGCTTATATTCACTGTACAGGCCTGCTGCTGACAGGGATGTGAGCCAGAAGGTGGTAAGTTCACAGACTGACACCAACCAGCCACTTCAAAATATAAAAGCTGTTGAACAAAGAAGGTTGGAAAGTTTTGACTCAAGTTTCTCAGTGGCTTATAAATCAGAATAATGTTTCTGACTGGGCACTAGAAATCCTTATCTTGTGCATAAAGTTAGGTCTTTGTGACATAAATATGTGTTCATTGCAGAGCAAAGCACAGGATTCATTTTTGTTTCTCTGCCTAGACCAGCAATCAATTTTTCTGGAAGACATTTCTTTATCATTCAAAGAAATAAATCTCACAAACATTGCAACAGGAGAAACAATGGCTGACGCAGCACAGGGAGCTGACAACACCTGCTGGATATTCCACGTCCTCCAGAGAATTTACCATCATTAAACTTGCTGCTTTCCATCTGTGCGGTGTTGCAGAGGCAGCAGGCTGCCAAGTTTGCAAACTGACAGGATAAATCCATTTTCTTACTCTAATTTCTAACCCTTTTACTGCTTAAGTCACAGGCTTTGACTTTAATGCCAGGAATATTTTTCAATAGGTTTGAACACCCTATCAAATTAGACAGTAATAGGACCAGACCTTTGCACTAAATGCTACATAAAATTCCCTGAATTCACCAGTACTTATGATTCATTCAGCTGCTGAAAAGGCTTTTGTTAAAGGCCCTGTTTTGGCAATCTAAAGGAAGACAGAAATTTAGTTCTGTACTACCTGATTTCTTTCAGACATTAAGAAGTCCAGTTTTCCACCGGGAAGTCCCAGTTCTATAAAAGTCTTTACCAGGCGCAGATCTGCACTGTTACCTGGGAATAAAAGGCACTTCATAAGATGCAATTCAACAGAAAATAATGAGTATAGAGTCAATTTAACACAACAGCCTTGATACCAGGGAGCTCTTGCTAAGTGTTGATAAGAAGGTTACCACACCATGCACTTAAACAGCGGGAGAGCAAGAACACCCACAGCCTGCCCTGGGTGAACTGGACCTTGCTTGCTGCTATAGGGAAAAAGGAGCAAAGATCAGGCCCAGAATAACTCTCTCCACTGCTGAACAGCAGAGGTAGGACAAAAAAGAAAACAAGCTTAGGTCTGTCTTCACAGATGGTGAGGCCCCAGGAACACCTCAACACATGTGCTGGGTTGTAGGGCTGCACCTTCAGATGGAAAGTAGCGTTTATACCTCTGTGTATTCACAACTAGAGATTGTATTGAAATACTCTTAGGCTCCTAATATTTGGAGAGATGTCCTATTCCGTTCTAGGAAATTCCAAAGTCTTCCAAAATATTTTGTTGGAAAAGTAGGTATGACCACCTCATGAGGTTACATTCCTGACACTGGGATAGTCAATGGCAAACAGCCAGTAAGTTTTTGTTTGCCGTTATTTTTAGATTTCAGAGTCTCTACCCCTCCTTCTCTGTAGTTTCAAGGTTAAAATCGACATTATCCCATCAATACCAAGAATTTGACAAGAGAAGGTTCACATTTAACATAACTGTTTTCTACTCAGAAAGCATGCATGTAAAAAAATTCCAAGATCTGCTTCCTCTGTAGTGAAGAATGATTTTTATTCTCCCACTTTCTAACACCAGCCACTCACTTCCCTGTAACAGGGTTTTGAGGAGTTAAATTTTTTTTTTTCCTCCTGGTGACATACTGCAAAAAACCTAAGTATCTGTGGAAAGACAAAAGATGTTATCGTAATGAACTTCCCCTGTACACAGGATGAATTATACACTTTGGTGTAAAATTGTATGCAAACACAACCAAATAAAGGTTGCAGGATCACATTTCTTGGCCCAAATATTTCATATTCCCCTAGGTTCTTTATTACAATGGGCCAAATAGCATGATAAGGAATAAATACTTAGCTAAGAGAAATACTTAGACTGCCCATTCTTTCATACTTGCTGAATATCTGTCCTTTCTTATTTTAATTTACAGCAAAATTACTTACAAACAGTAATTCTTCCTGGTCTTACCATCCAATCCGTGGACACACACAACCAGGTGAATTCCATCTTCTAAATTTTCTTCCTCTTCCTCTGGTGGAAAATATGGGATATCAGAAGCTAGTACAGATAAGTCACTGTACAGAAATCCTTCAATCTTCATTTCTTTTTTAAATTTTTCTTTGGCCTGATAAAAACTGGAGAATACATTAATTAATCACAATAGAACTGGGTGTTCAACAACAAACCTTCAAACTAAAAAGTCTGAGGCTTCTATTTGCAAGTAGTTATGTTTGCAGTTTTCAAGCAGAGACCTGGATACTCTTCTTTATCTATTAGGACTGAGAGAAATCAGGATGCAGGGAAGAAAGTCTGTTTCTTAGTAACTTGGTTAGATCCAGGGAACAGACAAAGTGCATTAGCACCTCACATTGCCAGAGGAATGAAAGAGTAGGGTAAAAATAATTTTCTGGTAGCTTATAACAATGAGACTAAGACACAGAATTAGCAATTTTGTATCTTAGCAATGTCATTGGCCTTATAGGCAATGAAATAAAAAATGTATTATTTTGCTACCATCAGATGCATTCATAGTCACATAGAAGGTGTTCTCTCCCTTCCTCAGACTAGAGTTAAAAGATGCACCTCATATGGTAAATATCATTGGTTTGGTTTGGTTTGGTTTTGGGTTCTTTTCAAAATGTTTAGTATCATTTAGAGGAAGAGCAGTTCAGAGTTCAAAGAATTAAACTAACTATTTTCCTAATAAAGGTCTAAAATTTGACACCTGAATTCACCCTGAAGCATTCTGCTGCCTGAAGATGACAAACTCTTTGATGGGCTTTTGACTTCGCGAAACTTATCCAGAGGTTTTAGGAATTAATATACATGACCTAAGTGTAGAATTAGGGAGAAAACTGGGATGGATCAAATTAGGAGACACAAAGCTTCAAAGCTTAAGGCCACTTGATATAGTTATAGGATCATTAAGGCTGGAAAAGACTTCTAAGATCAATGAGTCCAAGAGTGAGCCTTTACTTACATCAAGCCAACTAAATTTTAACAGACATTAGAATGAAAAAAGCAGCTTTTGGGTTATGGTCGTGGAGGCCTTGGAATCATGTGCATGAATACATGCTTAAGTGTTCTGTTTCACAAATAAGAAACAAATTTTGTGCTTAAATTAAGCAGGACTTATAGCATGGTATATAATACAAACATCAAAATGCTTTCAAAAGAATAAAAAACCCCTTGCCTTTCAAAGGAATGCACACGCAGACAGCCAACATTTTGGAGCATTGAATGGGCTGAGAAATTCCAGTGTTACTGTTTGCACTCAGCACAGCAGAGACACCAGATTATAATGGAAGTGTACAAGTGGTAGTGTGACAATCTGTTCAATGGGCCCCTGGGACGTCAAAGTCATGATGTGATGTTTCTGCATTGGGCAATAAAGCCAGAAACAAAAATATTGTCTCTTCTCCAGACATCCATGGTTCCGATTCTCCCGTTTTTCCAGTTTGAGAAGCAGAAACTGAGACCTACCAAGCAGTCCGTGCTGCCGTTTCAGAGTTAAGTTAACTGAGTGCAATTACTGAATCAGGAGAGAAAAATAATCTACAGCAGAGACACAGTGAACTGACTGTCTGGGACTGAAATCCCAGGGATGGGTAGCCTCGATTTTATGAAGGAGGGTCAGATCTAAAAGATTATTTAGACAGCAAAATCCTACTGGTTTTCATGAAAATTAAGGTATCTTTGACAATCTTGGTCTCTCTCTATTTTCATCCTTCCTGTCTGTTTAGATAATTCACTCTATAAAAACCATTTGTCTATTTGGATTATTTATACTGAAATTCCTCAGGCAACTGTCTCAAGTGCAAGATTACTGTGTGCCCAGCGTATTAGGGTCCTGAACTTTGCCAGGGTCTCTGGGCATTACAGTTACAATAATGAAGTAATTAGACATTCTTACTTCAGCATCCTTTCGTTCGTCTCTTCATCCACCTCATCAGAATTTGAAGAGACAACTCCAAAGGAGCCCAGGGGCTGGCGCGTGATAGGGATCACAGCCTGCTTTGCAGAGAAGCCGACCATGGCAGGGGTCTCTTTGAGCACGGAAGAGAAGGGAAGACACGTGGCTGTGCAAGAGACTGACAGGTTAACCACATCAGCAGCCTTTCTGCTTTCCAGGGCTACTCCCTCCATCGCAGCCAAAGGAAACCCGGTGCCATTCGCTACAAGTTTATGTTCTTGGCTGTTGGGTTCCTGAGGATGTCCAGCCTGGTAGGACCCTGCTGCAGGGTCTGCTGGGGCAGGTGAGTCATTGAGCTCTATTTCTTGTAACACCTGCATTTCTGCACACACTGGTGGGCTCTCATCAGCAAGAGAGCTGCCACACTCTCCTTGCAGTGAGCCAAATTCAGTGGAGGTCTCTGATGGAGCTGTAACGGGATAGCACAAATCTGGTATCACCTTTACACTTTGAGAGAACCTCTCCTCTCCTGAAATTCTGCTATTGGAGATGCCCTGTTGTATTTTTAAACTGTCCAGCTTAAGTTTATCCTTTGGATCCTCAATGACTGCATCGAACTCATCTATATTTTTGTTCAAGTAATTACAAGCCCTTGGTGTTTTTAAGCTGCACTCACCATTGCTCTCCAGTGACTGGCTCTCAGAGACATTTTCTTGGAGCTGCTTTGGACAAAAGGGTGGTCTTGTATTTTCCAAACTATAGCAAGTCTCTGGAAAACCTTTCTCTTCCTCTCCTTGTAAGTCAGTGTTACTGCTACTGTGTTTGAGCGGGGGGTTGGAAGGTTGTCTTGCCTCTATCTGTCCACTTTCCAAGGTGATTTGACACTCAGAAGAGTCCATGATTAATTTCCCATCTTCACCCTCTGTTTCCGTGCAGCTTTTTGAGTTTTGGTCTCCCGAGGTCGCCTCACTGTATTTGGATATATCCACCTCCTCCGTGGGCTCTTCTGGGCTACTGATCTGAGGAGCTGAGACAGATTTTGTCAGTTTGGTGAGCTCCATTTCCCTCTCCTCTTCCTCAAAAGGCAAAGAGCTGATGGATGTGAGTGATGCTTGGATCCCACTGGGCAAGCTGGTGTTGCTCTCCGTGTGGCCACCCTCCAGGGAGTTTCGGTGGATGGCGTGCCGCCGGACCAAGTGGTGCAGGATCTCTCGATCACTGGGCAGCTCCAGCGCCCGACTCCGCGCGTCAGACCACGCCACTGAGCTTGGTTCACTTTCAATGCCTGAATCAGATATTATAGAGGAAGATCTTTTAATGACCCCTGCCGTGAGGGTAAACTCTTCGCTCTCCTCACCTCGTTGCTCCTTTGTGAGCAGTTTCGTTTCAAAGTAGTGTGAGGGAAAAGGTTTCAGAACAGGGAGATGAGCCTTGGTGTCAGGATCTTGTGGTTTTTCAAGACTGGTCAACTCATTCAGTGCAAGCTCAGACGAAGTGAAATTATTCTCAGGATGACCAGATTCATCTATTTCATGTATTTCAGTCCTGTCTTCTGAGCCATCAGTTCCACATGCTCCACACTCATACTGACCACTGACAATCAACACAGGCTCACTTTTGTGAGAGTCCTTATTGCTAGGTTTTGTGTCTCCACAAGTAACATCTGCCCCAAGTCTATTATTTTTTAATAAAATTTCCTTGGGTGTTTCAAAGTCTCCTGGCATGTGTTCTGTATTGCCTGGCTCTGAGTCAGAAATCATTTCCCTTCTTGAAACAAAAGTAATTTCAGGTTTCCTTTGGCCTTCTTTGTTCTCTGTACATACCTGAGATGTGGAGTGCTGGTTTAAACCCTCAGCAGCACCTTGAGTACTACTGTATAGGCATGAGGGATTCCTGCTTATCCTGTCGTGTATTAGTGGAGTACCTTTCCCAAAGTCTCCTTCCATTACTGCAGTGGCATCATTTGATGCACAGTCTTCATTTTCACCTATTACATCCATTTGAGTATTTGCAGGAACCTCAAAATCTGAGGAAACTTCTGAATTCTGATCTGAAAGAAAAAAAGAAAAATAATAGTAGTACCTGTAAGAACACAAAAAATTACCTCAAAGCGATATGGAACTTTAAAAAGTGATTTTAAGGCCTAAAAAAATTATGCTATATATATTTATATTATGTAAATTATACATACATAACAGGCAGATTACAAATGCTCATGCCAGTATGCATTTAACTAGGATTATACTCACTGAACAATTATTGTTTGGCCAAAGACAATATCAGTAAAATCACTTTCCTTAGTATAACTGTACATAAACTTAATTTTTAAAGCACAGTTAAATGAAAAAAAGCTGATACTTCTTTGCATTCCTGCTGTCATTTGACATTGTTCACAGTGTAGCTCTTATTTTGAAGCAGTTTAATACTCGGTTTAATAATTTAAATATCTATAATGAGCATTGCCAAAATTTAGGCAGTAGAATAACTGTTGAAGAGTGGAAATTTTGTACCACAGGCTATGCTCATTAGACTATGGTCACCTATAATATTAATTCATATTGCTTCCTTTCTAATCTTAATGGCTGAGTTAAAAGAAAAAAGGTACTAAAGTCTGAGGTTTTACTAAAAATATCCACAGAGTTAAATAATTTCTTTATTAAAAATTTGGATTTGTGTAATCAAAGGCAGGAAAGTGTTGGGCTTTATGATGAAATTGTGGGGTTTTTTTTTGTTCAGAGATTTCTTACCACTAGATGTCACAGTGGAGATAACAGTCACAGTGTTTTTCCTTTAAATTTGTACTATGACAAAAATCCAGACAATGTAGTTTCCTTTCTAGATTTTACCTCCAGCTTCTTTAACAAAGCAGCCTACTTTTAAGATGAAAAATATGAAGGCAATACTCTATTTTTCTATTATGGAAAATGGAAGAATTCAGTTGAATTACTTAGGGCGTGACACTCTCTTCCAAGCTCACCAGCACAAGAGACGTGAGATAGCCCAACTTGGGCTGGGACAGCTGCACCTTGTGGTGTTTCACTCACCTTTGCAAGGCATATCCATGTACCTGTCTTCAAAGATAACTGGGAGAGTGTTCCAGTCCCCGTCGATGTCGAGGCATTCTGCTGGCAGTGGGGGCATGCTGGTGAAATACTCCGAGTTACGAATTTCTGTGGAAATCTGTGCGTGGCTTTGGATCCTGGCAGCAAAGTACAAAACAAATTGAGGGTTTGAGTAGATACTGTGCTGTCTCTCCATCGCTCCTGCAAGCCCCGATATGTAGGCAGAGGACAGAGTCAATGCCCTTAAAGAGAGAGGGAAGATGTAGGATGGGAGATACCCAGCACTCCCAGGACAATTCGATCTCTCAGATAGAAATACCTACAGCTTGCACAATCCCTTATCAAAGACCTCAGCATTTTTGAAACTATTCCAGCTGCCACTGCCACAGGCTCCTGTTAGCTGCCATAACCCTTGCTGTCCTCCCAGGGATCGCAGTTGCTGTCTGGGACTGGGTCACTCAGCTGGCTTCCTGGTCAGGAAACAAGGTCTGTCACTCTGGCTGAAGTCAGGGTTTCAAAATCCAGATGCAGGAAGCAATAATCGAAAATTTGGTTGGGCAGTACAGGGAGGAACAAAGCCAAGGAGATGCATGGCAGGTCCTCTGTCTCACTTGTACCAGACCTCAGAGTACTGTGGTATCTCACACAGATAGGCATCTGGAAGAGCTAAGATATATCAATTCAGCCACTGTCTGTTGCAGAGCTAGAATCATAGAATGATTTGGGTTAGAAGGGACCTTAAGGATCATCCAGTTCCAACCCCCTTGACATGGGCAGGGACACGTTCTGCTAGGTCAGATTACTCAGCCTGGCCTTAAACAAGTTCAGAGATGGGGCATCCACAACTTCTGTGAACAACTTGTTCCAGTGCCTCACTACCTTCACACTAAAGAATTTGCTCCTATTATCTAATCTAAACCTACTCTCTTTCAGTTTGAGCCCTCTCCCCCTTGTCTTATTGCTACATGCCCTTAAAAAAAGTCCCTCTTCAGCTTTCTTCTAGGCCCCTGTCTGTTTCTATCATTTGGTCCACACAAAATGCTACCAGGCTCTTATCAGTGAATGTGACATTAAACTGGAACAGGAATGTGTGTTCAGCTATAATTAATACAATAATTTTTAGTCCTGATGAGCTTTCTTATTTAAACGTATGTCTCAAAAAAATTGGGAACGCATCAAATACGAAGAGGAAGGCAACAAGCTTTTCATAGGTGGTCAGCTGAAAGTAAATCTGCACAGATCCCATAGGACAACATAGTGGCAATACTTCAGATTAACATTGGCAAAAGACAGGTTAACATGTGGTAGTTAACTGTAAAAACACACTTTACACATTGTGAACAGTAGGTTTGGAATTCATGCCGGAATGGAAGTTTCCTATGTCCAGACACATATAATTCATTCAGACCAAAATATCAGGTCCAACTTCAGATCAGAATTATTGCTATCTGTCATTTGTTCTAACTTGTAGGCAGGTTATTTTTTCCTTGGAGATAAACAAGTCATTGGTTGATAAAACGTGACTCAGACAGGAGCCCCAAACAGCCAATTGATCATTCTTGCTGGCAGTAACACCTGGGTGTTTGGAGTTAACTCTTACCATCATAATAAATTTATCACTGACATGTTAATTAATAGAAACATAGAATGGTTTGGGTTGGAAGGGACCTTAAAGATCATGTAGTTCCAGCCCTCTGCCACTGGAAGAAACACCAGACCAGGTTGCTTAGAGCCCCATCCAGTCTCGCTTTGAACACTTCCAAGGATGAGGCATCCACAGGACTCCAGTCCCTCAACACCCTCACAGGGAAGAATTTCTTCCCAATATCTAATCTGAAATTACTGGCCTTCATCTTAAATAATCCCTGCCTGATTATTACATGCCCTTGTGAAAAAGATGAATAATTGTTACTAAGAAGAGTGAGGAAAAACATTTTTGTCTGTAAATCTAGGGAGGATATATCACCTGATAGAGGCCTCCACCCTGAGCCATACCCAGCATATTGGAAATGGTGTGTCCTCTTCTGTTTAACCAGTCAAATACTACCAGACTTGTAGGTGCATGGCCTTACACAAACTCACAACAGTATAGGAGGCAACCCAGCTCTTGTGTAGTGAGAAGGAAGAAAGAACTGGGGAAAAAACTGTTACTGTTCGAGATGGTTGTACAGCACCTGGCACGCTGAACACTGATCTCAACTGGAGACTCTGTGAACCCAATTAATACCCCCTACTGCCACCCACAACATTAATAATACTCTGACAGTTAAGACTGTTTTTCAACTATATCATCTAGCAAATTCAAAAAGAAAACATGACTCTGCCACGAGACCTGTATAGACTGAATTTACTACAAAGACCAACTTTTATTTTTTTTAACTATTTTACTTTTTTTTTTTTTACTCCTTGATAATCATTAAGAAAAACATTATGTGTATTACCAGGAAATAAGCTAGTTTAGTGGCTGCCTGGAGAAATAAAAGCACGTCATACAACTAGGCTTCCTCCTGTGCAGGGTTATGTTTGTTTGAATGGGACCATGAGCATCTTGTCTTCACCCCAGGATCTTGACATGGGTTTTTCCTTGTACACAGCTCACTAAAGTCCTGACATGGGAGAACCAAGTGAACACAGCTGGGCACCTGCAGCCCTGGTGCTGCTGTAATGTGGCAGAACAAGGTAGGCTTGTACAACTTACCCACTAATGAAGTCACGGACCTTTCCATCAACACTGAATCAGCCTTAATGTCCCCAGTGACAGCTCTGAGAAAGCAATTTTCTTCTTTGCACTGGGTCAGAAGCAAATGTCTCACTTAAGCCTCATAATTGTGACAGGATCTGATGTCATGGTCTTTAAGCTCCTTCTGAAAGGTGGATTTCCACACTGGCAGTGCTGTGGTCCCCCCATGGTGACAGGTTGTTTCAGCAGACAAATAGTCTGGACATTCCTCATTACTCAGAAATTCAAATCTGAACATCTTTCTTTGAATTCTGCCTTCAGGGGTCAGGTCCTGAGTATTATCCACGTGGTCCACATGGGATCACTGGCCAAAACTAAAGGCAGAATTTGCCGTGGTACAGCTTTAAAACTGGTTCCATGTGCTGCCCTACTTGCTTGCAAGCAAGAAGTATCCAGCAGTGGCAAACACTTACATTGCCAAAGTTTTAGGGCATATTCAATTGAACGTAGCCCAGTTCAACATTTGTTTTCCTTGTCTGTTTTATACAGTTGTCAATTCATTGTCAGCCTTGAACTCATACCACACCCATGTTTTCTCCTGATAATATAGTGGTATTCCCCATTCCTGCCTTCCACTGCTGCATCTACTGAACATCCATAGCTTTGCACTGGCTGTTTAATGTTCCTGTCCAAATTTAAATATCCTTTCTGCTATAGAAAATATGGCTGGACTAAACACTAAAAGAGAAAATTTATAAATGTTAAGATTTTTTTCTTCCCAGTAGTTTTTTCCCATTAAACCACCTATGCTGGATCTGGTGGTTTTGGTTCAGGAATTTAATTGAAGAAAGGAATATATATCTATGTGTGTGTGTGTGTGTGTGTGTGTGTGTGTATACATATATATATGGAGCTTGAAGTTAATTCTTGATCAGAATCACTCACTTTTGAAACTCATTTCAATGGTTTTACAATGTGGAGCTAGAACAGAGCCACTGACTTCTCTCAAACCAAACTCCTCTATATCCAGCAAATAAAAGACCTCAGCCTTGGCTGCAAAATGTTTTACAGCAAATTTTCAGTCCTTCCAGTGACAGGGGAGGGTTAATGGGTTACTTACAGGCCTTCCTGGAATGTGAGCACAGCAGGTTTCTGGTGCTCTGTGTAGAAGAAGGCTTCTGAGAATCTCCTCACCTGAGAGGGAGAGACACACAAGTTAAACATAAGATCTGCTGAAAGGTGCAAAGTACCATGAATCTAAAAAAAGAGCAGTGACTGTCAGGACCAGATTCCTCAGTGTGGTAGCACCCCTCTGCTGACAGAAAAAAAGAGCTCAATTCTGCTTCACTTTCCCAGTCCAGCACAAAGCAACTGGTGCTGTTGCATATTTTGCTGTGAGGTAAGAAATGTCCCTTGACAATAAATCAAAATTTGGTTATCTACATCTTTTGACAACTTTTCTAAAAGCTGTGAAATTTACCATTTCCCCCCATATCCTTAAAGTGGGGAAGATTTCTTCCTTTCCAAATTGCACAGCATTAGTGGAGCAACTAACTAAATTAGAACAATAGATTATCTCCTCTACTGGAATATCCACAGTGACTCACAGTGACTTTCAAACCACCAAGACAGCAAAGGAATTCATACATATCAGTCCAGAGGAGAATAAGCCCTATCATGGTAGAAACACACCTGCCGATGTCATGATACAAAATGAGAGCTCTTCAAACCCCTTCATGGGCATTAGATCTGTTCAGTGTTGGATAATCAATTACAAAAGAGCCACGGATCTGAACTGGCTGGCAGAGCACAGAGTGTGAAATAAGCTATAAAAAACTCAGTGCTGTCATCTGCCCTGGAATAAGCTTTGAGTTTAAATGAATCAAGCATAATATGCAATCAAATGTACTGAGCTGTTAAACTGCAGCCCATACATTCCTAATAGTAATTGTAAAAGTGACCTCTGTTACAGTGACAGAAAATTGCAGAGAAAAGCATATGTCACAGCATCTCAGTCTCTCCCTAAACCCAAGCTGTGCTTTAACAAAGGGTCTTTCTGAAAAAAGGACTAGTATCCCTTCAAAAAAAACATATGTTAATAGTAGGAATTTTCATCTGGGGCTCTCAAACAGTTTTCCAGAGCTGGAAAAGTATAATTGCACACTGTTTATGTGGGAAGGAACAATTTATATGGAGCATACAAGAGTATGTAATTTAACAAAGGTCAAGCAGGCGGTAGGCATCAGTCGAGGCTGGAAGAAACCACAGGTTGGAATTCATCTTGCTGGAGCTGGGAGCATATAGAGTTGGGTCCTTTGACTGAAAGACAGCCAGGTCCTCTCACAGTCAAGGGACACCTAGTCAGGTTAACCAGTGGACTCTTGGCACAAGGCAGTCATTGACCTCTTCCTGAATTTTATGCCTCATTTTTGCAAGCTCAGCCATGCTCCTGGGGAGAGAAACTGGAGGGTTGCTCTCGTCACTCTGGAGAGTCAGCAGACCTCCACTGCCTTTGTCAGGAGCAAAAACATAAGCTGAGATGTCAAAACCTTCATTACACACTCCTAAATCTAAGCAAGGTGAATCCTGCCCTTTTCTCTGTTGTCCCTATTCTAATGATTAGATCAGACTGAATTCAGCTCAGGGGATGTGCTGAACTGATGTCTGGTCAATAACAAAGAATGTCCTAATAGAAGACAAAGCACTTGTTGAACCAATCAGATAAGCAGATCTGACAACATTAACTCAAATCACAAGTGTTTTTGTGCCTTCTTTATTACCAAGTACAAGAAGCAATTTCAACATCAGAGATATTAGTATTTTGTTGTGAGCACCTCACTAGGAGAAAGGCAAATAGCTATATATATATATATATGTGTGTGTTTCAAAGAGAAGAGAACAAATCTATATTCCTCATGGTAGTTTTGTGAAAGTAGTTGAGATAAAATCATACTTTTGGTTATTTGTCACTTTAATATTTGCAGCTTTTAGAACAAATGTTTATGATTTATGGATATCTGACAAGTGCAGGTGACACCTGCCTCTTCCCACCCATCTCCTCTTCTATGTCTGATGTCGGGGTTTGAAGTGCACTCATTTTTAATAGGATCTCAGGTCACACAAAGGTAACAGTGTTCATTCCAGAAATTGAAATCTGTAATTTCAAACCCTGGGCTTCACTTCTTCACCTCTTGTTCTGCTCATCCCATTTCACATAAATTCTCATAGAGGTAGAATTGTATTGGAAACATACATCTAGATAAATGATTAATACCTGCCAGGCAATGACCATCACTGAACTTGCTTAACATTACCCTTAGCATGTGATGTTCCTGAGTCAGATAAGCTGTGACTTCTGGATGGAGTGTTGCCACCTCTAGGAACTGGGTCCACAGGGTCAGGAGGTGAGAACAAAGCCAGGCAAGGTCCTTGCTGATCTGTTCTGCTATCTTTTCTGGATTGCTCAGCAACTGGAGAAAAGAAAGAAAATTCTGACATCAAGACAGTGCTATGAAAAAGGATCAATTCCTATGCTGGATTAAGTCCTTTTAGGAACAACAGNACAGTGCTATGAAAAAGGATCAATCCCTATTCCTTCTAGGAACAACAACAACAAAAATTCCTCATCATTTAGAAGTTTTATTATTAAAGCTACCCTTTTCAGTTATTTTACGCCAAATAAAGTTGGTGAGACTTTTTCCTTTATTCTTTAAAAGTCACATATTTTAGTGCAAAGGTTCTTAGCTACTCAGTTGGAGAGCAAGAAGTGGGAACAGGCTTAGTCTTTGCAGGCACTTTACTGCAGATGTAGTAAACAGGGAAAAAAATCAAAGAATGTGGGTTCCAACTTATCCACCAGATGGTGCTGGATGCTCTGAAATAATAAACCATGGCCCGTCACTCTTAGCAAAAGGAACCCTCTCAGCCATGTCACATTAGGATGTCAGATGGGCAACTCGGGGGGGAAATACTGTGTCCTCAACATATGATGAAAACAGACATCCTGGAGTCTGCTGCTGCTTCATCCCACCCTAACACATGCTGGGACCCTGTGTGCTCTCCAGGTCTGGGCTGCAATTCTCTGCAGCGAGAAAGCTCATGCCAGCAGCAAAGTCTCTGCACATCAGGCTTCCTGGTTTCACAATTTCATAGAATCACAGAGTCATAGAATGGGTTTGATTAAAGGTCATCTGGTTCCAACACTCCTGTCGAGTGCAGGGACATCTTCCACTAGACCAGGTTGCTCAGAGCCCCAACAAACTTGTCCTTGAACACTTCCAGGGATGAGGCATCCACAGTTTCTCTGGGCAACTTGTGCTAGTGCTTCACCACTCTCACAGTAAAGAATTTCTACCTAATGTCTAATCTAAACCTGCCCTCTGTCAGTTTAATGCCATATCCCCTTGTCCTACCACTACATACTGCCGTAAAAATTCCTCTCCAACTCTTTTGTAACCCCCTTTAGGTACTGGAAGGTGTTAAAAGGAGTTTTTTCTTCTCTAGACCAAACAACCCTAACTCTCTCAACTTGTTTTTATAATTGTTAATGTAAGGAGAGACAAGAAATTGTATTTTATCTCCATGTTTTGGCACAAAGAATGCAGACTTGACACTTCATCTATTCCTAGAGTCCCTACATGTTTCCATGTAACCAGTAATAATACCAGAAATACTCCAGAAATAATACTAAATAGTACAGTCAGCTCTTCACCAGCACTTTCAGTTAGAACTGCAATCCAGCTGAAAGCCTGCTTATTTTTCACATTTTATTATACAGATATTTTCCAGATTTATGACTCTGAAAACTAAGCCACAATAAAAAGCAAATTGTCTCTGTGTGAGAAAAGCAGAGAAAATTTGTGTGTGGATAATACGGATATTGTCACTGTGTTTACATTCTCTGGATGCTATTCTGTTTTAACAACTAATCCAAAATGGCACAAGCTCCAGTACCCATTCTGGTACTAGAAAAATCAGGGGGATACTGGGAAACAAAAGATGATGCCCAAACGTTTCCACTTGCAACTCAGGGAACTACTTTATTTATGGCACCCAATTTTATATGCTGTGATTCAGTGTCAATTTTTAATTTTTTAAGCAAGTTTCTTACATCATAAACTGAAAGTTCAGTCTTCAAGGAAGATACATTATTAATGCAAGTCATTTTAGGAGTAGTTGTGTGATGGCTATTTTTCAAGTTTATTGTTCTTAAACTTTTAAGCCTATCAGAGAGGAAGAAAGGAAGGAAGGAAGGAAGGAAGGAAAAGACAATGCCTGCTTCTATTTCATTGCTACACACAGGTCAAATTCCAGGGACTCAGTTTCTTGGAGTAAAATCCAGCAATTAAAAAGATCACCAGCTGTGACTGACTCCATCCACACACCTGCTGCCAGGCTGTGCCCTGTGCTGCACCTTTCAAACTCCACACTAGTGGACACTCTGGTTTTAACAATGCTGTCATATAAAAAAAAATAACAGGGCTTTTTGAGGAGTTATTTTTCCTTGTTTGTTTATAAACCAATCCCACAATTGAAAAACTATTTCCCTTCCACTTTCTCATGCACCAAGTATCTGCTGTGCTCTTGGGTTGAATACAAAGTCATGGCAGGTTAAAGTCCTTTTTTTAATTCCTTTGTTTGTGTGTTTAGGAGTTGTTTGGGTTTTTTGTTTGGGTTTTTTGTTTTGGTTTGGTTTGGTTTTTTGGTTTTGGGGTTTTTTTGAGTTTTTTTTGTATTCAATTTAAAATATGGACCTGGCTCTGGTAACACAGTGGTAAATGGAGACTAACCCCACAGGCCTCTCTCTGTATGGGTTCTAATAGCTTTTTCTTCCTTTATAAATGACTGGTTTTATTATGTTCTGCTGAAAAAAAAATGGTTTCAGTTCACATATTCCTAGAGGCAAAATACAGGGATAGCATTGTGATACTAATCTGTACAGCACAGAGGTACATGCACTGACACTGCAGTGATGGTCAGGGCTGCACCTACATCCCACCAATACTGTGCAAGGTCTCAACCTCTGTATCAAGTCCCTGCATATTCACTGTCTTTATAATCAAATAGACACATAGAAAGCGGTCATCCTATGATTCTAAATCTAGTAAAGTTGAGCCCAATAACTTATGCTTTTCTAAATCATTTTTTATGAAATGAGATTTCTTGAAAGGTATCCATGTTAGGATTTAAAACTGATACGTTTTTAATTTCAATCAGGTTTTTAGGCATGGGTGACAAACATTACCCCACAATTCGTAACAGGAGTGTAAATGGACTTTGTCTTAGGTTTGGACTCATCTTTCTCCCTTAATTATTATAAAATTCAGTTCCCTGGAGAAGTGGTGAAGTTATCAAAACTGGAATTGTTCGTATTCATGAGTAGATGTGGCACTCTGTGATACAGTTTACTGGGCATGGTGATATTAGGTCAGAGGTTAGACTTGATGATCTTGGAGGTTTTTTCCAACCTTAATGATTCTATGATTCTATGATAAATAAAATCTATTAAATGTCTGATTCTAAAACAGTTTTTCCAGTGACCAGTTGGCTCTTTCATTCCTCCCTGGCACCCTTGATGTCTATGTCTTGCTTGAAATAAACTTGGCAGAAGCAAGTTCAAGAGAGTAATTCAGTCACTTCTGTGCCAAAATAACTTTTTTCCTCCCATGAGCCTCCCTGCACTTTTAGGTATTTTTATTTGAAAAGATATGGTTGTACAACCTGCCAAAGCATCTTTTCTCCTGTCAGCAGAAAAGCTGTAATTAGAACCTACCCCAAATAATTTTTTCCTTCATACTGATACTCAGGGTTAGGCTCACTGAAGGATGTTAGAGTAATCCAGCTGGTGACTTGTTAAAGTGACAGGAACAACTTGTATGTGGCTGATCAAAATGATGTGAAATAGTTGGTGGAAGAGAAACAAACTTTCTAATGGCAGCAAATTTCTTTTCTCCCAGCTCTGATATGTGACTGGCCTGTCTCAGTGCACTTGAAAAATGGACCTGAAAATCCTATGGGCAGATTCTGCTGGAGAAAATACCTGCAGCTCCATACAAAGCTGGGACAACGTCTCTTCAACAGATAACTCCTCTGCAGAAAAAAAAAAAAAACCACAAAGAGAGAGATCAGGTTTGAGAACAGTAGATGTGAAATGTTAATGCTTCAGTGTTTATTCATGTGAGAAATCAGTCAATTGTCACTTGCCACATCACTCCACGACCCACCTTGTACTGGTGCATGTGCAACTTCTGCTCATGAAACCTGGACCACTAGACCAGTAGAAGTTGTTGTTGTGAGGACAAAGGCAACAGACTTTGGCTTTTTATTGCCTACTCTCTCTGTTGATAGAAGCTTTCTTATGAGCCATTGGTATTTATGACCAACTACAGAACTGAATGCAAAGTCTGAGCAAATGATGTGCAAGAAGTGGTGGTTCCTGCTGCATTACAGAGGACTGTGTAGCGATACCAGATGCCTGACTAGTAAAAGATTGGACATTTCTGCACTGCCTTGAGAAGTTTGAAGCACCTCATTACTTCTGCAGCAAGTGTTTTGATGCAGTCCTGAGAGAATCCAGCACAGGGACACTCCACTTTAAATGCACCATGGACTATGAGGCAAAGGTGAACATCAATCAACCCTGTAACTTTTGGCAGCTTGATTTTCCAATGCGGAACTTTCTAATGGTATCCATAGAAAACAAAGCAGTACCAGGGCAGAACAACCAACAAGCCAATCCCCTCCCCAGTCCCCAAATGACTCTTCTCCAATAGTACTAATAAATGGGAAAGGACAGGCCAATCTTAGCTGGTAAAATTTCAGAAATAATCATTACCATTTTTAACGTCTAAACTAAGCTATTTTTTTTTAATATACTACTCAGGGAGCTAGGAAAAAAATAATTAAGGAAGTGTGCAGAGATTTATAGTCTTGCATTTATTTTAAACTTCTGTAGAAACCTATGATGAGATTAATTTGACCAATATAGATGTTACAGCTGAATGAGTCATTTACATTTTTCCCTTAGTCAGTGGATAAATATAGCAATTACAAGGTGCATTTCATGCCATCCCAAAGTAGAAAGTATTACCTGTGTTAGATAACATATTTTTAAATGGGCCTGTTTCACCCCAATAATTTTAAGGAGACAGATACAAAAATCAGATTTACATTCATCTCTCTGTGTGAATCTTACACCCCATGATCTTACTGAGTTTTCCAATAGGTGTCAGAAGATCAGCCTTAAAATCAAATCTTCACTAGGTTTTCAGACTGTGAATAAAATGATACAAATAGCACTCTGCTCAAGAGGCTAAAAGTGGTATTTGCATTTAGCAAATTTGCATGTGTTGCAAGAATTACATTTGCAAATGCAGTGCCTGCCTCAGTACCAGTAGTCATTTGAAATCCAAACAAATTTTATTTAGAAAGTCAGTCTGTGCTCTTGGGCAGTCCTGGACCAAGGTCAACCAACCAAACATAGCTCCGACATCTCCCAACCTATAACCCTGTCTGAGTGAGCCACAAATCTTTTATTGTATGTGCCTGATAATCAAGATGCATGAAGCAGGAGTTTGTCGTATGATGTATTTTGTCTGAGAGCTCATAAATTCCAAATTAAAATTCAGTATTTTTTTTTTTTTTTCTCTTGTATCTGGATTGAGTAACACAGTATGTACTCTTACTACCCTATGACTTTTAGGCTACCTTGAAGGGAAATATATGTTGGAAAACAAGACATGGGGTGAAAAATAGGAGCTATCAAGTCCATAAGTGTGTGAAGCATATTATATTGTATTTGATGGTTCTTGTATACAAGCACTATACTGGAAAATGCATTTTGCTCCCTTTTAAAACCTGCTGGCCAATGCAACTGAGCCTCGTAATGTAATTATCTCTGCAACATAACAAACTGATAATTCAAAACCTGCACACAGAAATACAAAGGCCCAAAAACCCAGATGTAAAATTATGGGCCACAGTTCTTGAATTCAAAGAAACAGGTGGGAGAGCAGGAATTAGTCAGGAATGTCTTTCATTTTCATAGGAGCTCCTGCTGTCATTACAAAGATGACTAAACACAAATTACAGAGCTCCAGTCAGCAAATCCAGCCAGCACTTTCATATTGGACCTAACAGGCCTGACCAGCCAAAAAGAGCTTCTTCCAAAACCAGAAATTCTATTACAAAATTGAATTAGGAACAATATAAGAATAATTTTGAAGAACAAGATATAGTTGACAGGGGAGAAATACATCGTGAATTATAAAGAAAAGAATATGATTCAAAACCACTCATATCACCTTTCAGATTTTTCTTTTAAATTTAAAAAAAAAATGCTTACTCAGGGAAAATATATGTTAAAGTCTTCCCTAGATTTCATGGCCTTTCAGAACTGGAATTTTCACTTTTCAAAATGCAACTGAGGCCAAAAATCACTGAAAAGCAAGTATTTTGAGAAATTTATCAAAATATTTTGTCCCTCTACACATCAAACCACATCCTATAAAAGGATCCATATAAGCTGAGGAGTCAGTCATCTTTTACAGTGTGCCAAAATAAACACTAATCAGAAAACACAGATGAAAATACTTTTAATTCTCTAACCAACCCAAGAATTTTGATACTGAAATGTATGTTGAAAATACAGCACTGTAAAATATTCAGTGATTTTAAATGTCTATTCACTTACCCAACTTCAGCTGTGGTAAATCAGGAATCTCATTCATTATGAGGGTGTAGTATGTGTGAAGTCCTCTTTGAGCATTCAAGAGCAGAAGACAGAGGTCCTTATGCCATTTGTATGCATGCTGCATGCAGTTTTCGGATGGGACATAGAAGCTGCCCTGCATAGCAAAAGTATCAAGAAAATAAAATACAGAGCTTAAAATTCATGATCTCAATTTGTGCTAGAGGTTTTCAAAAAAAAAACACCACTTATGGAGAGCCTTTCATTTCTTTTTACAAGGGTGTACAGTGATAGCACAAGGGCTAATGGCTTTAAAATAAAAGAGTTGGATTAGATATTAGGAGGAACCTATTTACTGTGAGGGTGTTGAGGTACTGGAACAGATTGCCCAGAGAAGTTTTGGCTGTCCCATCCCTGGAAGCGTTCAAGATCAGGGTGGATATGACTTGAAGGAACCTGGTCCAGTGGAAGGTGTCCCTGCCTGTGTCAGGGGGGCTGGAACTAGACAGTCTTTAAGGTCCCTTCCAACCATTCCGAGTCTATGGTCCTATGGTTCTGATCAAGCAGATGACCCCAAAGAGAGATTTCAACCATCTCAACCTCCCAACCACCTAACCAGCTAAATGTGTAATCCAATAATATCTCATTCTACACATTCATTTTGCCCAAACCACAACAAAACTATTAGGTGCCAGTAATGTTCTCACATGAAAAGACCCTCAGAGCAGACAGTTCAATAAAGAAATCTATCTCTGTCCACCACATGTGTCCCACTGTGGAGCCAATGTCTCTCCTCACAACATTCCCTCTCTGGTAGAGGAGAGGGGGTGGAAAGGACTATAAAATTGGCTGCATTCACTTTTCTTTTCCATGGTATACCCCTATCCCCTCCTGCAAAGATTATGGCTTGATGGTATCATGGTATGTTTTGTTATGTGTATTAGTGAAAAAAATGCAAATGGATTTGCCATCCTGTCAACAAATATGAGCCATTCCATACTACAGGATCAATGTCTGTATCAGTGGGAGTTATCCCTCTTGTGGGAGGATGTAAGTGGACAGATCACAGCATTTTACCACAAATGTTTCCCAAACAACACATTTGTACTTAGGACATAATCTGAGTTTGCATTGGGGCACCATAAATCATAAGTTTTAACTACTGTCAAAGGTTCTTGTATAAATGACTCATATTTGAAATTTGCACTGCTTAGATTTAAAGTAGAACAATTTATTAATCTGTGGGTTTGTGAAACATGGACAGTTTGAAACTAAGACCACTGCTTATCACTTGATGGGGTGAGAATACAATTCCTACATGCCTGCTAGGTACTGATTGCTCTTTTGGACAGTCCAAATATCTGCACATCTCCAGCAGAGAATGAGAAGCTTCACCAATCACATACTGATGTATCTCCTATGATTTTCTCCCACTGACTTCCATAAAACCCATATTTCACATCTCTTAGCTTGAGCTGGGATGTTTCCCTGAACTTTCTCACTGAAATCTTCAAGTTAACTAGCATTCTGTGGTAGACACAAAGGAAACTGCTCAACTAGACCCACAGAGAGATGGTTGATGATAATTGATGGAATTGGTTGTTTTTCAAAGGCTTCAAAATCTCCAGCCTCAGCATGAATATTTTTTACTCTCACCACAAGCTATAGAAAAAGGGAGCATAAAGAAATGTTGCTAGAAACAATAGAAAATTGGAAGAGGATTGATGTACCATGTCATGAAAATATACCCTCTTTTACAATCCATTGCTGGGTTTTTTTAGGTTTAAGTTAATCTGGCATTTAAACGCTACACTGATGAGCAGAAGGAAGAATGTGAGCTAATTTCATAGTTTGTATCAATGCTATAACATGGTGTTGTGCATGACTACACTTTAATAGGTCTATTTTCAGCCTTTCTTGGCATAGACTATAGTTTCAAACTAAAAATAAAACGTAATAGGAAAATGCACCTACAGGTGGGCTCAAAAATTGTGTGAATTAAAGATGTTTAAAATCTTACTCAATTAGTTCAATTCTGAGTTCTTTAGTGTTTGTCTGTTTCTCTCATGGTATTTTATCAAATTTATCCTCAGCTGAATTGATTAAAATTCTTAGAGACCAGATACTTCAAATTATTGAAGCACAGGGAGAGTATTGCAATGATTTACTTAGTAGCAAAACATAGAAACAGTATTTAAAAAAAAGGAACAAAACCAAAACAATAAAATCACTCTATTGGGCATTCCATATTAGCAGCATAACTTGGTCATTATTGTAGAAATTTAGAATAATTTAAGTGGGAAGGGACCTTTGGAGACCACCTCGTCCAACTGCCTACTTAAAACAGGTCTAATTTGATCAAGTTGCTTAGTGTTGTGTCCTGCTGAGTCTTGGACATCTCTGAAGAGATGGATTCCACTTCTTCTTTGGCAATGAGTTGCAGGGTTTTACCACCTTCACAGTGGTTTTTGTTTGTTTGTTTGTTGGGGTCTTTTTGTCTTGTATGAATTCAGAATTTCCCAGGGTTCACCTTGTGCGTGTGGGTGGCCTCTCATCCCATTGCCATTCACCATGAAGAAGATGTGGCTTCATCTTCTCTTTGTTTGTTCATCAAGGTAGTTGCAAATGGCAGCAACTTCCCCCCACCCCGAGTCTTCTCTTCCCTGGGCTTAACAAGACCAGGTTTCTTGGCCTGTCCTTGTCCCTTCTATGCTCCTGTCCCTAAACATGTGGGTGCTTTTTGCAGGACTGGCTGCAACAAATCCATACATTTCTTGTACTGAGGAGCACAGGACTCCAGACAAATCCCTCCATTTCTGAGGAGAGGGGAAGTATTTTCTCCCTCAAACCGCTGGAACTGCTTGCAGGGATGCTTTTTTTTAGCAGCACTGTTACCTGTACCAGAGATCTTGAAATGTATGTGCTTTTGTTGAGAATGACCTCAAACTTTACTTCCTCTTTTACAGCCTCATGAATGGGAATTTACCTGCTTTGTGCTCTCTTTCAGACACTTCTGTCAATTAACCCTACAAATCAGGATTTCAGGAAGTAAATTAGATTCATATGAATTAAAATATTTCAGATATTTCTGAAAATCCCTTAAGTTCCAAAACAATTAGTTTCAGAGATACTGCCATGCAAAAGCAACAGGCATCTGGAGTCACTGACCTAGTAATCTGTCTCCTGAAGATTTTAATTTGTTTATTTACTCTAAAGCAAACTCTAGAATTGATGTCACTGCAGGGATTTTTTATTCTTGAATAGCATGAGTGTATGTATGGGGGACTAGGTTGGTTTTTTACCATGAGAGAAAAGTCACCTAATTAAACTTTTCAGAGCTCCAGAATCCTCTGGAATCAAGAGAAAAAGCAGAGTCATTGCACTATTTTGGCCATACTCTAAAAAATATAGTCTGGATCCTCATTTTGCAAAGAGACATACTTTAAGATGGAAAAAGTACAACTAGAAAATAGTGCAGTCCTCTAAAATAATATTAGTTTTCCATATAAGTAGGATCATATTGAGTCCACACAGGCTGTTCTTTCCGCTCCCTCTTTAGAGGAATGCCATCTTCTAATAGTAAGCACAGAATAGAGACTAGATCAGTGTATTTATCACAGCAAAAGGTTCATTTTAGGCCTTCTACTTCAAGAGAAAACATATAAGGAAAAAGATTTTCAAATATCTTTGCTGAAAACATCAATAAGAAAATTCCAGGCTTTGAGAAAAGGACTCATGTAGGCAAACTTAGATCTCTGTTTCTGAGCTACCACCTCTGGTGAGAGATAAATAAAATGATAAATAAAAACATGTTGCTGGGGAATGATTGTTTTCATCACAAAACTGACATATCAAATCAAGCAACTGACCTGTGGTTATTTTCTCCCCTTAATTATGAAGGAAGCAAAGGACAACTAAGCACAGGTTCTACACTGTAGACACAGAATTGGGAGCATTGAGTACAACCACAACAGACAAGTAAGATTTCCTTTAACATTGTTGTCTATTTGGTGTAAACTTTCTTCAAACTACAATAAAATATGTTTGATACACGTATTTGGATAGAGACCTGAAAAGATTGCTTCAAGGTCTCTTTTCTCTTCCAGTCCCAGCTCTCTGGGAGGAGTATCTGTGCCAAAGAAAGGCGCTGTGCTTTGAGAATGCCACTGCATGAAAGGAACAGCACTGCACAGTCCAGACCATGCCTGCATGAGTAAGAGGCCATATCATTAAGCTGAGGCATTTTGATGAAATTCTATTAAATGGCAACTGGATTTGAAACCCTGTTGTTTAATGGGAACATCCATCCTAATTTAAAAATCTTTTTGTCAAGACAGAAAGTGAGTGTGACAGAAAAAAGACGAGCTCCAAATTTCTGGTCCTTTGATGACTTAAAGACATTACTGCTCTCACAGGGCTGCTTCTTCTGAAAGTTGTCACACATATACAGGATGCAGAGCAGGGTATTAGAGAGATTATTAAACCCACATCAGGGACAGTTTAAACTAATGTGAACTAAGGTCTGTGCATCCTCATCTACAGGGACCCCACCAGGGCAAGCATCTGTCAGGTGATGCCATTTTATAAACTGCTGCAGCTAAATCAGCTCATCCATCACTGTTCAGTAAGCTGAGAAATGTCAAGAAATGTCTTCCTTTGGGATGGTCTAAAGATTACAAACCTTTCACACTCTCTATTTTAATTGTATCTTCTGTTCATTTATTCAGGTGATCCCTGTTTCCTGGGTTATAGCCTGAAACAGGGATCCAGACTACAATACCAGCAAAGCAAGTTCAGTCACAAATATTTCATCCAGTACAACATGGAAATTCTTCTTAGTCCTCCTTTTGTTGTGAATGTATTTACACAAATATTTTTCATTGTCTTTTAAGCAATAGTCAAATTAAATTCTAGTTGGGCTTTGACTGTTCTAATTTTCTCCCTGCATAACATCACAACACCCTCCTGAGTTGCCTGCCCCTTCTTCCAAAGGCTCTCTTCTTGTGAAAAATCATGTGTATATAGGCTTAATTCCTCCATTTCTCTTTTTACTGTGATCATCATCAATCATAGAATCATAGAATGCTTGGGATTGGAAGGACCTAGTTCCAACCCCACTGCCATGGGTAGAGAGACCTCCTACTGGGTGACCACATAAAGAAAAACCTTGTCAAATGTCAGATAAAAACAAGTGCCTATTGTTTTGAAAATGTAAAGAATTCTGTTCCATTTGATCATGTTGTACAAAGCTAGACTCCAACGCTGGACCATCACTGTCCTTTGTCCATCCATCCTCTAAGATGTTCTTCTGCTAGATTTACCCAGCCAAGCAAAATAACCTGCAATATCAACAACTCCAAACAAACTAAACGTTTTTGGCAATATCCCTGCTGAATACATTTAAATAAATCAACCTTTTAGATGAATAGGTTTCCTGTGTAAAGCTTTTTTCAGTCAACAGATTTCTCCTGTAATTAGAGTGTATTGTTTTATAAATGTACTTTTTCTCTATAACAAGAGAAAGGAAAATTACTTGCAAAAAGCAAACACCTTCATTAAATAAGGTTCATGCCAATTCATTATTCAAATGCAGAGAACAATTTGTGGATATGCACTTCCAGTGTACTCAGTCCATCTAGTATCAAAAGGCACCAACTGGATTTTGTACTTTGTAATATACAGTAAGTAGCTTGCATTTGTTTTGTATTAAAGCAATTTCATAAACTGTGTTAACCATGTGCAATGTTCAACAACAACACTAACAGTTGGTAAATGAGACCCTTTATGTTTAATTTAATTCTTAACACATTTCACAATTCAGATTCAAATTGCTTTTCAAGAATTTTAGGATACTAAAAAGCCATTCCAGATGAACTAGACAAGTTTTGCAGTTTCCAACAGTATTCCAGTAGCAGAGAGAGCTAGCCTGCCTTACCTACTTCTGTGAGAGTTCTAGAGAACTGCTTGGAACAGAGGAACAAATCTCAGCATCCCAAAACGAATGCAATTTCTGAGACCAGAGCACCAGCCCAATCATCTGCAAGCCCATTTTGATCATCTAACATGTAAATTTCATTCTAACTTCAAACTCAAGGACCAAGGAATTTCTTCATCTCTACTATGGATGCTGTTTTCTGAGATAGATTTCCTGTTATTTGGTGGTTGGAAATGAAATTATAGTTATGGCTTGAGCTAGAACTGAGTGTTTACACCTCATTAATTTTTTTTTTCCCCAAAGAGTATCAAAAGACAAAAATTCTGGTAATTAGAGGTGTGACTGAAACATGTGAACTGAAGAATACTCTTTCACATGTGTAGGAACACAAATGACAAAGAGAGATATTTTATTTTATAATTAATGGTGGGGTGGAAGCAAACCTGGGAGGAAACCAGGAGTTGCATTGTGCAACTTACATTATACCAGTTTTGTTATACTTGTTAATTGTTTCAAAAATATTTATATTGGAAAAGTTTTTTTTTTTAAAAACCAACTGAACAAACAGGAAAAAAACCACTGTGGTCTTCTGTGATCACTCTACCATCAATTGTTATCAAGTATCTTACATTCTCTATGAAACAACTCATTAATATCTCAACTGTTTATGAAAGACTATTCTAGAAAGACCTGTGCAGGAGTATTTCCCATTGGTCAACCACAGGAGTCTCATGTGTGTTTGGTTGGGTCAGTTCTGTATCACGAACCTCCCACCAGAAGCTCTGGGAGAGCCAGACTGACCCCTCAGGGTGTTTGTCACTATGCCAAAGCACACAAGTTGTATTGGTCCACTTTTCTAGGAGCTTCTTGGAGGAATCTCTGGGTCTGACCAATATTCCCACTCAGAAATGTTCTACAGCAAGAGGTTAATGCTGATTTTAATTGTTGCCACCTTCTCTCAGGTTGATTCATTACCTCATCCATACAGGTGATAAACAGAGAGGTTCCTAGACCACCAGTGAATTTAGTGGACCTAAGTGCACTGGATGTCCACACAGACACAACCCTGACACCCTACTATTCCAGAACTATGGGATGAACTTGAACTTCATATTTATAACACACTTATCACCTACTCTTGACATTGATGCTAAAATATTTTATATCATAGAAGTTGAAAATTCTTTCAGAAGCATAATTTCCAAAACAATCACATTACTTATATTGCAGTTAAGACAGAGACCCCAATAAAAAGAGAAAGTCTGCTAGCCCTCCACAGAGATAGAAAGCAAACATAGGTTTACTAAATAGCTAAAATTATTTCATTTTTTCATTTATCCTGACCTTCAATTCTTTCCCTCTTTTAATCATTTTTTATTTCTTGCTGAGAAACCAATAGTGGACTCACAGAAGTTCCCTTTTCATGTGAAGGCACCACATGACTACACATGTTGAGAGACATATGATATATCCGTGTTAATCAAATCAGTGTATGTCATGCAAAATGTAAAATCTGCATCTTGAGCAGTGGTGGGAAAAGGACAAGTTTTTACTCTATTTGCTGAAACTGGTTGCATGTCAGAAATTGTTTTTGTCTTAAAGAGGTTATCATGTAAATACGTCAAACTGAACTCTCAGAAAAGACCAAAGAGGTAAAGAATGTCTTCTGAGCCATTCTTAGGGCAGAAATGATATGAAATTCAAAGGGAATAAAGGAACATGGATTACTTTAAATTAATAAACTTCAATGAGAATATTTCATAGGGAAAAAAAACAAACAAAATATCCCTGAAAAATTCTACTTTTGGGTTGACTGAGAATATCTTTATAAATATATATGGTATGTATAGAAAAATATCTATGTATACATATAGAGTTTTTAGAGGCTTAGATTGGCTATCAGGAAAGAATTCTTCACTAAAAGGGTTGTCAGGCATAGGAACAGGCTGCCCAGGGAAGTTGTGGAATCACCTTTCCTGGAAGTGTTCACAAAGAGTGTGGAAGTGGCCCTTGAGAGCGTGGTTTAATGATGAACATGATGGTGGTGCTGAGCTGACAGTTGGAATTGAGGATTTTAAATGTCTTTTCCAACCTTAATGATTCTATGATTCCATATGTGTGTGTATGTATATATATGTATATTTACATCTCCAATAAGCTATGGAAAAATGCCAAACCAAAACAACTCCCCCTCATTAATTCATTCATCAACATAAACAACTTGTAGATTCCAGTGCCAGGCAGTGGAAAATTACTGACAAATCTGAAAATAAACCATGGTTCAAATCCATGGAAGTCCACGGTGGCACAACTTGTGGATGCCATTCTGTGGTGACGTTGTTTCTTCACAGTCTGGTTTCCTCAGCAAACACGGCGTGTTCAAGATGCTCTCTGTGTTATGTGTCACTCTGCCAGTGCTCCAAACAATTTTTTTAAGTGGTGGCTGAATTTATCCTTCTTTGAGAGATAGAGGAAAAAGTCATGAAATATCTAAAGGTGTGGTGAAAATGGGCAGCCAAGAAAAAAAAGGAATATTAAATATTTATCTAACAGCAAATACAGACTACATATAACAGGCATGGAACACAAACTTTGATCCTATTTGATCCTATCTGTCAGAAAAACAATGTTTCTTTGTGTTCTCCATCTGTCAGCAGCAGATATGTGAACACAAGAACTTTCTTGAGGGTTGTGTTATAACCACATAAGCCAGATTCTATAAACCTCTTTCCTTTAATATCCACTAACAGGAATACTGCAGGCTTACGGGAGAAACAGTTATGGAAAATTGGGAAAATAAAGTACTTTCCATTAAACAAAGCAAAACCTAGAATCAAACGTTTAAGATAAACAGATATAGTGGACTAGCATGCACTTAAATGTGCATATTCTATCAACTTAATAAATGGCTTAATTTATATTGATTTACTGGTCTGTTATTTGACATGATTGTTCATTAACCAGAACTCTAAAATAAAAGTAAAATAATCATATTATATTTAAATTTGATTTCTGTGACACTAATAACACTAAAATGTCAATAAAGGAAAATAGAAAAATATAGACAATATGTAGAATGCTTTATGCTATGCTTCTCACTAAATCTGTTATGTAAGAAAACATAGGTTGGTATTTCATAAATATGAGATAGAATTTGACATTAATATTATCTCTAAAATTTGGAGAAATTTTGCCCAAACCACTGGAATTATAATACAGTAGAAAAAATATTTGACATTGCAGTCAGATTTAGTGATAATTTACATTTTGTACAAAATTAGCAGGTAGAAAGTATTTGTTTGAGACTCTTGAAAAACAGGAACCATCGGGCTTGAAAAAGAGCCTCTGAACACGTGTAAGAGAATTGTGTTGGTTGGTTCTAATGATTGTGTCTCATTGTTTCAACACTATAAGTTACTGTTCAAAACAAAGACTGTAGGTTTCTAAATTACAAATGGTTGAGGAAGAAGAAGTGACCGAGAAAGCATTTTATAGAAAAAATTCCATCTAAAAATATCATTCTAGTAAACAAAAATGCTTCACGGGTCACACTGATTTCCCTTGAAGTTATTCTGGGAGAAAAATCTGGAAAGCCACTTACAAAGTTCCAAATGTCTCATATTGACACTCTCAGGAAAAAAAAAAAAATTGATTTTTCATTTAAAATAAAATTTCTGGCTTTCTTTCTTTTTTTTTTTTTAAATTAAGATTATGTTCATATTGCAATATATTGTAGAATTTAAAGGGCAAAAATCCCAAAATACTTTAGTTTGTGGACCGGTGTTTTGCTTTCTTGTAGATTTTTTTTTCCAGATTTTTATTTTAGGGAACATTTCCCAATTTTAAAATTTTTATTCAGTAAAAATGATACCAAATTCTGAACTCTCCTTAGCTTGTCTGAAGTCTATTTCCCACATCATTTTGAAACCGACCCTAAGGTTGCATTACAACCTTTATATCATCACAAGTGCCTACAATCTTGACGGCTTTTAATGTAAAACCACATGTAGGGTATTCTGTAGAAGTTTTTGAACAATTCTGATAATGATAAATAAGAAGGGGGAAAAAAATCCATTTCCTCCACCTGATCTCTAGGGTTATACATCAACATAGAGAAAATTGAAGCTGTAAAAACATTGTTTTAGCAGTAAATTAAGCACTGGGGAAAACATCTCATGAAAGTCAGAACAGAGCCTGACAGGAGGCATACTTCTTCCAAGATGAACACTGAATCATCCGGCACAAGAAAAATATGAATCATAGATCACAGAATCACAGAATATGCTGAGTTTGAAGGGACTCAGAAGAATTATCAAGTCCAACTCCTGGCCCTGCACAGGACACCCCGAGAATCACCCNCAAGTGCCCTCAGCTGCTCCTCATATGGCTTCCCCTTAAGACCCTTCCCCATCTTCGTAATCCTTCACAATTTTCATATCCCTTCTTTGGATGCTCTCTAATGGTTTAATATCATTTTTATATTTTGGAGGCCAAAACTCCCACAGTATTGCAAGTGAGCAATACACTGCACCAGGTCAGTGCAGAGCAGGACAATCCCCTCCCT
>VYXB01003348.1:52427-163004 GCA_013397135.1 Pachyramphus minor | reverse complement strand
TTTTTGCCACTCATCAAAACATTTGAATATAGATTCAGAACATGTGGTTAAGTCAGGCCATCTTCAGAAGTTATTCTTGTACTGAAGAGCTTCTAAAATTACTTCTGTCTTTCCTTGAAACTTTAAAAAAAATTGATTTATCTATATTGGCTGAACTTCTGTCTACTGTTATTCACCTCTGTTTCTGTTTGGCAATACTTTTGAGAATCATAACACACTGACCCATCTCTCTTCTCTTAGCCTATTCTTTTCTCTTTGTCAGAACTGCTGAAACTTGTCTGACCCTTGGAGAATTTGTGAGATCATTGGCGCAGTGTCAGTTGCTTTTGCACAAACTGAAATTGCAGGGACTGCATCTCTAAGTGTTCCTGCCAAGCACTGCACCAAAACTTGTAATTCTTATCAGCTGTTAAACTGTTTCTTGGATCATTACAACAGACATGGTTACTGAACAGAGGTATAGGTTTTTGCTGTCACTGGAAGATTTGTTTCCACAAAACAAGACAAAGTGGTTGGAAAAATAAGGAGTCTCTTTTCTCATTCCCCAGTCCCAGAGCTGCTGTCTGGGACACTTGCCAATAGCAAAGGGTTGGCTTCCAGATGATGGATCTGGACTGTGATGTTGTTGGCATTTCTACTCCTGCTGGAAAGGCCATCAGCTCAGAAGCTATGAGAGTTGATTAGGTCTCCCCTCAAGAACTCTCTCATCATCAGTCAGTGGGAATTATTGTAGTGCTCTTTAGGGCATATGAACATGATTTTTCAACAAAGTACCACTGGGAAAAAATACTGAGAAGAAAGAAAAAGTGAATCATAGAGCACTCTTTCAAAAGGTAGAGAGCAGCCAAGCCTGATTCCTGAAGTGAGGAATAGAAAGGCTGTTCCCTCTGCTCTTGCACTTCAGGAAAGAAAGAAAAAAACTGTATCTCCCAAGCCCCCTTCTATAAATTTCCTGAAAAATCAATGCTGAAATCAGTAGAGAGGAAAAACTTGAATTGAAAGAATGTCAGCCAAGTAAATGACTGTACAAACCACATCAGTGAATTTCAGCCCCACAGTGAGAAATTATTGTGAGGGGAGCCAAATAAATTCTTCAGTATATAACTGTAATAACAGCTGTAAAAGAGAAAGAAATTCTCCATGCTTAACCTGCCTTTCACCACTCCACTCACAACTCTCTAAATTAGCCATAATAAGACTCTCTTCAGTTATACAAGTCTAGGTGTGATTTACTTTTTTACAGTGGTATGCAGAGAAACAGGAAGAGTTGGAAAAAGATTGCAGCAGTCTGATTCTTCCCGATACATAAGCAATACAGAAAAATAGTAAAAGAATCTAATTAAAAAGTGAAACTTCTAGGCAAATTCTAATGCTTTACAAAAGGAATAAATTATCAGTCCAGTATGAGCAATTCCTGAGGATTTTGTCCAGAATAAGACTCCATCACTCTCCTATCTGAAGTCTCAAAAGAATCTCCAGATGATTTCATGACATTTTCATTGAAAACCCACAGCAAAAATGTTGCGAAGCTTTTTCAACACCATGTTTCAGGCCTAATCCCAAATTAATCTCAGTTTTGAACTCTACCATAATGCAGATCATTGCCTTTCTGTACTCTGCATATGCCAGATCAAAAAGTGAGGACCAAAGAAAAGAAATATGCTAATGATTAAACAAACCAGTTATTACCATGTTTTCTGCTACAGCTAGAAAATCATTTAGTTCTTTCTAAAGATCGGCCACTTATCTACAGGCAATCGAAGATTAAAGACCTCATCAGTAATTATCACAAATGGTGCCCTGAACACACTGATTAAAGATACTTGTCATTATACCTTATAAAGAGCACTATATCAGCTCTCTTACTGTTTTAGAATAATTATGTGTTGGACATCTACTGGAGTCCAAATCACATCTAATCACCATTGGCATCAACAAGACACCCAAGGAATCTTTTAAAACCATCCATTAAAAACACGTTACCACATGAAAGAAATGCTTGCCATTCACACACCAAAGCAGAGAAGTCTGACATGAAAACTAAAGCCATTTTCATGTAAAATGAACAATTCCAGATGAAATTCTGAGGTACACTACACTTCTGCAGTCTGGATTAGCTACATCGAGTATTTGCAAGTAAAAGTTATTTTAAATATTGGGATTTAAATTTCTTTTATTTAAAAAAAAAGAAGTTAAATTATACATATCAACTATCTTAGAACCATAGAGACCATCTTGTTCCAACACCCTGCCATGAGAAGGGCCACCTTCCACTAGACCAAGTTGTTCAAAGCCCCAGGCCTTGAACACTTCCAGTGATCTTACACACTCAAGTTCTAAATAAGGAAAATCAGAATATTAACAATGCCTTAAATTTGCAAATAATTAGACATTGTTTGTAACACATCTTCCTTGGTACAAAGTTAAGAAAAACAACAAAAAAAGAAATTAAATAAAGGTTTAGCAACTCCAAAGCCCTCTGGACACATCAGGTCCCTTTTTTGTTTCTACTAGGAGATAGAGAACCTCTGCAAGTTTTCTGAAAATGGGAGAAAAAAGTAAAATTCGCATCACCCTTTCTTTCAAAAGAAACAGTAGACTTTTAGTTCTTTGCAGAATTTTAGCTCTTTTATAAAATAAGCACCTATTTTGTCCTTGTCTTGCCTTGTTTTCCTTCACCCAAACCCTTCTCCCTCAGCCTTCCTCTCTCCCCCATCTTCCTTTCTCTCCTTCTCTATCAGTCTCTCATAAAATTTTGTTCTGGGGTCAGTACACAGCAAGTCCCATGAAAAAAACTAAAAAAAATTAAATAACATTAGAAAGATGGATGCTATGTCAGTACAATAAATACAAAAAGTAAGAAAAGAAAAAAGATAAAATGAATCTCTACATTAAAGTTCCTTTGACTTTTGCAGCTATGCTCTTTTCCCAGTTAAACTGGGATTTCAGGACATATTACAGTTCCCTCAATGCACAACCTTCACAGAATCACAGAACATTCTGAGTTGGAAGGGACCCACAAGGATCACTGAGTCCAGCTCTTCAGGGAATGGCTCATACATATCAAATCCACAGCCTTGGTGTTTTTAGTACCATGGTCTTAACCCACTTAATCTCAGGGTCTTCCTTCTTTTTGGCAAAAAAAGCCATAGCTATACAGAAGAAAAGAAGACTAAACCACAGATGACTCCTATGTGATATAAAAATGTGGGCTTGAATAATGTTTTGGTGCTAGACTGGAAGACCCCAGGGTTTCACGTATGTTGCTGAAAAGATGAAAATATTAGCAAACTGTTTGTGGGAAAGAACTCTTGTAATCAATGAAATTTTATTTGAATGACACTCCTAGTTCCTGTGTTATGCCAGGCATAAAATTCATGTCTTTTGGGATTGCTACCTTAATGCTAGATGAAAGAACACTTCCTATCAAACACCAGTACCTTATTAATGGGAAGTCATCTGATTAATCAATCTGATTACTTAGAAGTCAATTTATCTGCAGTGCAACTGCTAGACAAATGAAAATAAGATTACTGTGAGTATGGTTTATTAATAATCCCCAGTATGTCATTGACTCAACTTGATTATAACACAGCAGGCATTTGATGCACAATATTGCAAAAATATTAAACCAACCTGACAACAGTGGATAGAAAAGAGGTTTATTGTACTGGGAAGGCCTAAAAATCCTGAAGTGTAAGTGACCACTCAATCTGCAGTTCTGCAAGGAACATTTTATTTTATTGTAGATGTAGTAGCTGTTGAAATTTTTCAGTGTCCACCTCTTATGGCTGTTGAGATTACCTGAAAGCATGAGTCAGTGTGGCATTGAGATACAAATATTGTAACATCCAAAAAAAACCCCTTGAACTTCCTCAAGGAAAAAACAATGTAGTAGACACAAAAGGTAATTCAGATGCCCCCACGGGAAGCCAGTCACACACAGCTCATGAGGATGCTTCATCCCACTAGATCTCTCAAGACTGCAGTAGATATGATCCTATTTTGAAAACATCTACTGTTATATATATTCCCTGTGAGAATAGGTTATGGGCTGAAGACAACTTGAGAAAGTCCTAGAGCATTTTATTATTCTGTAGATTATTCTCTACTTACTAGTTTTTTGACCACTAAAGTATCTTCCTTTGTATTTACCTGACAACAAAAAATATTATTTCAATAATACACATCTCTGTTGTTTTAATTGTGCTTGAAACAAAGAGTGTAGTATAGATAGACAGAAAATATTACAGAGGGAGGAATGGAGGAATGGAGGAAGGGAAGATCTCCCTTTGCTGGGTAGAGGACTGGGAAGAGACAGGAAAATTTAAAAAAATAATAAATTACCAAGGTTTAAATCTGACTAATTATTATAACTACTCTGCTAAGCCAGCAGAAGAGGAAACTGTCAGTGATTTTCAGAAGTCAGTTGGGGAGAACTAGGGAAAATGTGCATGTACAGCCCAGTGTGCCTGACACTTAATTAGTCTCTGCACTGGGAAGTCAGAAGTGCAGAACGAGGAGCCTTCAGGATCTATTGCAGTGGCACCTCAGCAGCCCAAATGCTTAAAATTAGCTCAGGAAGAGGTAAAAAAAGCTGATTGATATGGACTTTCTTTAGAAATTAAGGCAGTCACTTGCCTTTTCAATAAAGAAAAAGCAAATCAACAATGTAAACTGGATGAGCACTTCCACAGTCAGTCTGTGTGCCTAAAAAGAGAATGAACTCTCAGATGTATCCATGTTTTAGAAGGAAGAAAGAGGGAAAATGGAAAGTGTGACCTAGAGATGATATGTCAAGGTAAGTCTGCTTTGTCTTCAAGAGTTGTCTAGAAACCATAACTTGGTAGTCACAACTTCAGATTTTAGCACACTTCTGGCTTTCCTGAGGGATTAACACTACTGTAAATCCAGTCACTACACTACCGTGTTCAAATCTTCACTGAGCTATATGCTGTGGGTGGACCAAGCCACACTATCACTCTCCTTCTTCAACAGGACAGAGAAAAAAATACAACAAAAAGTTCAAGAGTCAAAGTAAGGAGAGGGAGATCACTGACCAATTACTTCCATGACCAAAATAGACTCTACTTGGGGAAATTAATGGAATTTATTACCATTTAAATGGAATAGAATGGGAAATAAATCTAAAACCACCTTCCTCCAGGGCACAGCCACCTGCTCTGGCATGGGGCTCTCCAGGACTGCAGTGGGACATCCTGTGTCTTTACCACAGGCTGAAGGGAAATCTGCTCTGACACCTGGAGCAACTCCTCTCTTCCTACTTCACGGGCATTGGTGCTTGGATAGTTGTTTCTTTCCCATTTTCTCGCTCTTCTGTCTCACAGCTGTTGGAGAGTGTTTTTTACCCTTTCTTAAGTATGTTATCAAAGTGGTTCTACAGTCATTGTTGATGGGCTCAGCTTTGGCCAGCAGTGGGTCCACCTTGGAGCCAGTTGGAGTTGTTTCTATCTAATGTGGAGGAAGGTTCTTGTTTCTTCTCACAGAAGCCTCCCCTGGTCCCATCCCTCTCTGTTACAAAACCTTGCCACATAAACCGAATAGACCATGCTAATAGTCCTTCCACTGCATATGATCACACTAGTGAGGACAAAATTTATTTTTGTGAGCTAGTCTGCCTCACAAATTGGTGCAATTTATGTCAAACCTCTGAAACTGAATAAACTGTGGAGTTATTCCACACTTGTCTTGCCTCAGACACAAGAAACAACTACTTTGTGGAGTTTTACATCTGGACCTCAGGAAAAGGGTGCAATAGGAATGATTGAGCTCCTACGCCTTAGAAGCTTCTGCTCAAATGTAATATTCTGGAAAATATTCTGGAAAAATAATCTATCTGCAGCTCTCAGGGGAAAAAAAGCTCTTTTAGGTTTAGTAGCTAAAGCTTGAATAAGAAAGTCTTGGCTATTTGCAGTCTTACAGTAAACTGAATAATGGGATTCGGTTCCCTGGAAAAGATACTAAACAGAAGACACCTGATGCATTTTAAGAGCTTAAGCCTGGAAATTTCTCAGATCAAGAAAAACACAAAAACGTACATGAAATATAGAAGGATCCAAACTCAGATCTGCAGAGATGAAAATGGAACAAAACAAAATAAAAACCAGGACAGATCAACATTTAGTGTTTCACAGAAGTTTATGACATAAAAAAGAACTAACCTATGTCCCTTTAATGTTCCCATGTCCTGCCTCCCAGTGAAGCTTTGTCAGCCTTGGAAGATGAGATATATTAATTGTTCTAGCCTAGATGTAGCCAGTTGAATTGAATCAGAGAAGCTAACAAATAAAAATATAACTGTAGTATATTTTAAGATATTCAACAGTTAATAATTTGAACATGCAGTAGGCAAGGTCCAAACAAAAATATGTAAAAGGTGAGCAGAGAGTTCTGCAGGCTTTTTTCTTTTACCTAATGAAAAGAGTAGGATCCATTCTCATGCCCAGTGGCAGTGACTGCAAAGTTTCCTAAATCTGGAAATATCTATAGTCCAGTTGAAGTTACATTTAACAAACACATTCAAACAACTTGGAATGGAATCTACAAGTTTGTAAAGGGAAGAAAACTTGACCTAATGAAAATCATTGTAACACTTTAACAGCTAATATTCCTCCTCTATTCAATCCCTTATGGGTGGATATAAAGTCTCATATAAACCAGCAGTCACATGGCCCTCATTTGGAATTAAGTTTACTCTCACAATAGTTTCTTTTTTTGGTCTGAATTTTTATTTTTAATGCTAAACGAAAATAAGGAGAAATATCCTTTGCTCATTATCATACATCATGGGTAGCATAGGCAAAAAGGCCATGACAGTCTATTAAATTAAAATGCTCAGCTCGATAACAGATGCCATGACTTATGGAGGTTTCTGAAGCTAAGCAAATGCCCATCTGACCACATGGGCTGTGCAGCACTTTGTTTATGATGGTTTGGTGTTTGGTATTCTGATGACAGCTGGGCAGCAGTGTGCTAAAACCAGTTCTTGAGAGAGCCCTTCCATTTTGGTATTTCGTAGGTCACCTGCTAAGATAGTAATTATTGTATTGGGTCTGACTGGGATGGAGTTAGCTTTCCCCATGCCAGCCCTCCCAGCCTGTACTGTGCATCAATAGTTACAAAGGTGTTGGTGTAACACCACTGTTTTGGCTACTGCTCAGTAAAACAGGCACAGCATCAGTGTTGTCTCTCCAACATTCTACTCCCCATCAGTAGGGTGAAGGTGAGCAGACCCTGGGAGGAGACATAGCTGGGACAGCTGACCCAAACTGACCAAAGGGATGTTCCCTACCACATGATGTCTGCTGACCAATGAAAGCTAAGAAAAAGGAGGAGAAGAGGGAGCATTCACTGCTATGATATTTGTCTTCCAGAGAAACTGTTACACTAGTGATGCCTCACTTCCCAGGAACTGGCTGGTGGAAACCTGCTGATGGAAACGAGAGAATAAATCTTTTGGTTTCCTTTGCTTCTGCACATGGTTATTGGGTTTGCTTCATCATACTGACTTTATCTTTACCTACAAATTTCCTCAATCCCACCATGTCCGGTTAAGGAGGGAAGTGACAGTGGCTTAGTGGGCACCTGGTTTCCAGTCAAGATCAACTCACCATAATTATACTGTCACAAAAAAACAAAACCACCACACAAAAAAACCTAAACCAACCCCAAAACAAAACAAAGCGAACAAACAAAAAAGACCAAGCAAACAAACAAAAAAGACCAAGCAAACAAACAATAAACACAAACACACCTAATTAAAAAAAAACCAAACAAATCAAAAAACAAAAACCAAACAAAAAAAGACGATTAGTCAACAGAGATAGGTAGAAAATAGTGTCCAGCTAAGGAAAAACTTTGGGAAAGCAATAAGGTTTTTTCTAATCACAGCAGAACAAGATTTTTCCACAGAGACTAAAAGTAAAAATGGGAGTGCACAGTTAGCCTTTCCATCTCTCTTCTTACAATAGAGATTTGTCCAGAGAATAATGAAAAATAAGCACCACTCTTGCAAGAAGTCTCTCTCTTATGTTATGTACAGAGATGTACACAGATTAGTCTATGAAACAAATATTTGAATCAGCTATTTAAATGTGTATGATGTGACTGCCTACCAGAGAGTCAGAGGTTGAGGTCGATTTGTTTGCCAAAAGCATACACTGACCCAATGTTTTCGATAGCAGCCTCAGGGCAAACATTCTCTCAGCCCAATTTGATTCACTGGTAGGTCTTGTGCACCAGCCACTCTAGGCTTGTATGTTTTTAATATTTATACGGTTTTGACAGGAAAGCTTGAGGGAAGCTGATGGCAGCATGTTAATCAGGAACCTTGAATCATGGTTTCTGAAGAGGTTAATGATTGTGATATTTTCAGTTGAGTTTCTAGATCTGAGGAAACATTTCTGACAAAAAAAAAGAAAAAAAAAGTAAAAACAAATCCACAGCAAAACACTCCAAAGCAAGTACTTAAAATAAACCAAAAAAAAAGGAACAAACAAAGAACACCACCACACACACCACCCCCCCCCAGTTAATCATTATATTTCAAACAAACCACTTTCTACTTAAAATTGCACAATGAGCTCTCCTCTTGACCTGTGGTAAGTAGTAAGATCAAAGGCACACACTAACTGTGGGATCTGCCATGGGTAAGGCAACGTGTGCAATGCCCCATCACCAACACACACAGTACTCAATGCTCAGGAAACAAAATCTTCCTTCACAACATCCTTAATAATGAATCAAGTCCTCTGACTGTCATACATAAGACCTGAAAGCCAGGGTCTCTTCCTGAATAATTATTTTCACCTTCAAGCAGACACTTGATCAGGTGAATCCTGTCTTAAAAATGCCATTGGCAATGGGGGTACATCCACACATCTTGAACTTTCTGAAATAGGGGCTGAACACCAAGGGACTGTGTATCCAAGTGCCAGCTGGTTCATACAGAAATGTTTGATGGTTTCTTCTTCCAGCAAAATCCCTCTACTAGAAACACATAACCACTACAAGCTCTCCACAGGTAGTAGGAACACATGGAGTGATCCAATGGAAGTAAGACATCATTGTTCATCCTCCTTACCTCTGAAGAAGTGGGTTTGCAATAGCCAGCTCCAAACACTAGATTTTCCAATGACATACTGGATTGGTCTGGTCCTGCCTCCAGGTTGCCTTTACCAAGCCAAGAACCTTTCCCTGGACGAGCAAAACTATAAGAAGAAGAAAAACTAATTAGAGGAACATTGTTAGAGAAGAGTCCTTGTTGTCCCAGTATTATTTCCTTCCTTAGAAAACATTTACACTTTTGGTGCTGCTGGGTTTTGCATTTATTAATTTCAAGTTGACACTGTAAATTCATGTTTCTCTTGAAAATGGTCATTGTCCAGTGTGCTGGACATCACTAGCTCAAGTTTGTTTCCTAGACATTCAGACAAGTGGTTTGAGTGTTATCTTTCAGTCATTCCTTTCTCTGCTGTCATATAGACCTTTTTCCAGCATAACATTTCACCAACACAACTTCACCATCTATCCACACAGATAAATACTCTTATCCAACTTCTCATCTGTTTGCACCTTGATGGATGCAACATCTTTCTCTCTGGCTTTAACCATATCACCCTTCCTGTTTGAGTTGTGCATGATCTCTCTTATCTATCAACCTCTTCTATAGCTTGTGCTGAACTCGTTATTATAGATTGGAAGTTTAGTTCCCACTTCTCACTGTCCCGTGACGTTAGCTTCCAGCACTAAATGACAAAACTATAGCCCAAAACCAACATTTGTTTGTGCTGGGTGGAGTCCATTCATCTGGGAAGTGTTTTCCCATATCCTTGGTGCAACATGAATTCACTGTTATTCAAATTCTTTCTCAAAATACTGACAGAATGTAAGTTGTTTTAGTGTTGTGGTCATTGCCTCTCAGTGCTGACTATTATGGCCAGTGTTCCCTTCTGGCTGTATCTGTACTTCTATCTTAGACCATGAACCCTTCAAGAGTGGAATATATTGTCTGGAGTATACTCAGCCTCAAGCCCACCAGAGCCCTGATGCACAGCCAGGGCTCATACTCTGGGTTAATCTGAGAAAAGTACACACCCCAGTTAATGATGTAGGTTGCCTTTAGATTCACAGGAGAGGAATTGGCATTTCCAGGATATGAGTCACCTCTTTCTGAAGCAGTGCCATCAAGTAGATCAGGGGAATTTTACCCTCAAAGTATTTATTTCTTATTGTAGACTCTAAAGAGAGGCCTCATCAGCAACTGGATTTAGATGAGATAACCCCACAGTTAGTCCCTCTGAGAACATGTGCTGTACATAAACTGTATCAAGATTTCAAGAAGGAAATCAGGGGCGAATACGGTGCGTCAAATTACTGAGTCTAAGTAGTGATGCAAGCAACCAGAACTGTTCTTTAAAAACATGTAGGCAAAGGTGGAACTCAAATAATGAAGTGCAGAGAAAGAAGGAAAACACATTTGCTGTTCATACAAAGTGCAGGGGTAATGCATCTTGAGTTTGTGCTATAGCTCCCAGACTGGGATCACCATCCACAGGCATCTGACGCCCATCCAGGCATCCCAAATTACATCGTACCCAGGAGACCTGGTCTCCTTGAAAGAATAAAAATTTCCAGGATGGAAAGTACAAGAAACATCTTAAAACTGTAATGTGCAAAAACTAAGAGCCACAGGGCAGTGCCATTCATGCTGTGCAAACTTTCCAGTCTGAGGTTGTTCTTCTGTGTAGATGTGAATCACTTGTCCACATCAGCTCAGATCAGCCTAATTTGTTGATATCTACACCTGATTCAGTTTTTAAGGACAGATTAGAGCACTGACTGTTGTACAGAAAAGCACATAAAAAAATAATAATAGAATATCCTGAGCTGGAAGGCACCCACAATGATCACTGAAATCTAACTCCTGGCCCTTCACAGGACACCCCAAGAATCACACCATGCGCCTCAGAGCATTTGCAAATGCTTCTTGAACTCTGGAATGATACTTATGTTAAACAGATAAGACAAAAGAAAGGTTCAGCAATACTTGTTATATTCAAACAACAGGTGAGATTCTGGTGTGAAACAGAGCGAGGTGTGCAAGGTTAGAAAAAGGACCTCAAGCCAAAGTAGGAACTGGACCACTTTCAGAAGGTTAAATGCAAATCCCTGTCCTGTCTGTAGCTCAAAAGTGCTGCTTGATATACAAAAATACTGCCAAAAAGGCCATCCCATAAGAGGGAGGATGGGGTAGAATAACATAGCAAATATCTGTTCTTGCTTATGTGTGTTTTAATTCATGTGATCAAAGGAATTTCCAGCTGGTTGCTTCTAAGCAACATGAAGTCTTTCCGTGTATTTCCTACATGCAACATTAAAGATAAAAATAATAAATAAATAAATAAAGTTATTTTAAACAGCCAGGAGATAAACACCACTCTGAATAATTTCAGCTGTTATTGAATGATGTTGTCTGCCCTGGTCTGCTGGCAAGGCTCAAGAAGCAGAAATAAAAAATAATTGCTGTGGTATCAGAGAGAGAAGCTCAAACAAATGTTGCATGCACATGAAAAACTCCTCATTTGAATATTAACAAAGCTTTCAAAGGTTTAAAGAAAAGCACTTTTTAATGCCTTTTTTATTTATTTATCTTTTGCTTTTACAGCAGAGAAGGGGTTTTAATCTGTTGGTTTTATGGAAATTGATTTCACATAGCACTGTAAAACAAAAACCTTTTTTGGGAAACATGCCAAAATGTCCTCAGCATGCTGAAGGAAGGTTAAGTGGAAGGCTTACAAACTGCTGAGGTCCCCCTAATGCTTTCTGAAGTACATTGGTTTGCTACATTTTTTTAAAATTTATTTCTTCTAATTAGTTCTGCAATCATGTTTGTTTGTACGAATCATGAACCTTGTTTGCCTACATGTCCATTTGGGCTATCTATTTAATAACATTGATTTAATATGAACATTTAGATCTTTATCCGGTATGTTAACCTTAGCTTTTAATTGGACTCAGGATAAAAAAGGTCAAAAGAGGTAATGTGTGCGTGTCCAAGAGGATTAACATGTGTGCAGGGCTATTAATATTATCAGTGAAAGGTTTTATGCTTTTTTTTGTGAGCTGGCCTTTTGATGACCTTATCCATGAGACCATGGGTGGTGAGGCACGGGAACAGTTTGTCCTGAGAAATTGTGGATGTCCCATTCCTGGAAATGTTCATGACCAGGTTGGACAGGGCTCTGAGCATCCTGGTCTAGTGGAAGATGTCCCTGTCTGTGGCAGGAGAGTTGGAATGAGATGATCTCCAACCCAAATCACTCCATGATTCTATGATTCAATGTCTTTATCCTTCAAAGGAGTCTCCTGGTTATTACAGCAGACATCTATGGACACACAGTACAGCAAACTCCATTGAAAACTCCATTTTTTACCTTTGTTTAAGCCTGCAAGATATCAACAATCAAAATTTAAGAACTTTCTGAGTCAGAGGTTGTACTCCAGCAATTTTTTCCAGCAGTCATGGTTACCTTCTATGAATTTGTGCCCATGCTTTTTTGATTTATACTCTTGGTCTCTGTAATGAACATTCATTTTGGAACGAACTGCACTCATAATAACTGCTGAACTTTCTGCTTCTTTTGAACTCACTGTTGGAGAATTGGATGTGGCACTTCTTGGTTCTTGTGTAGCACAAAATATTAAATTCCCTGTTTATTGCCTTTGGACAATTCTCTCACATATAAATGAGATGACAGTTCCCTAGCATAAGAATGGATTGGCCTTGATAAATGTTAATTCATATATGTTACTGAAGCAAATCAGAAAAAATACATCAGGGCAGTTTAAAATAATATTATGTTCTCTTTAAGATTAAACTTCCCCAAAAAAGAAATAACATTTTTAAATTTTTTATTTTGCTTTGGTTTGGTTTTGGCAAGCAAAACTAATTTTTTTTTTCATTAATTTTAGTTTTTAGCAGAATGGGGGGGAAAATTAACAAATTGGGATCTCAGTCTTGCTTGGGAAAAAAAACAAACATCTTCCACTATTTGAAAGGATCAAGCTGTAAAAAATGAAAAACCCTCAAACAACCTCCCCACACAATCATGACATTTCTAATTATAAGAAATGATAATCTGGTGACTATATCAGGAGAGGAAGTTCATGAAATGAATTTTTATCCCATTCAGGCCAGATCCTTGGAGAAACAACTTATTTTTCCCTCAGTCCCTTATACATAAAATATTACTGCTTTAAAAAATTAAAAATATAACTCAGTCCCACAGAAATAGCAGAACTCAGAATTAAGCCCTCACAGCCCCCACTGCCAGCTGTTTGCATTTCACCAGGAACTCCCTTCTAACTCCCACACATCAGGAAAATTGTAATGACAACACTGATTTGCCTCCATTTTTTTAATTCAAAACTTTAATATAGTTTTTGGGAAATTACTACTGGCATGTGGCCATAGGGTACATGGGTGATCTGTTGTTTATTTTTGAGAATAATCTGTGGATGTTTACAGATTGTGCTCCTCTAGATGTGTACCTCTCTTACCCAAGGAGTTTTACTAAGGTTGTAATCAGTAGCTGTAAAATGTTCTGAGCTTCTTGGGTAAAACTGATAAGATTTATTAAAATAAAATTTTTAATGAAAATAGATATCTCTCCTTAGATCCCAAATGGAGTCAATCCCAATCTGGTCTGAAATCTCTACAGATTTTGACTGCTGGAAAATGCTGGTTCATTTGTCCTGAACTTAACCTCAGTTGCTATAAAATTTGAAAGCAGATAAAGCCATGTGGGGATATTTAATTTTGAGTGGGATTTTTTTGTTGTTGATCATTTTGGGTTTTTCTAAATTTGACTCAGAAATTGCCAGGTTTTTCTTATGTGGCTTCTCAGCTGCTAGCTCAATAGACTGGCATGTCAAAAGGGAGGTTCATCTTAGCAGATACATAACAAACTACAAAATAAAAGAAAACTCAAGGGAAAAATCATCCAGTTGTTGTGAAGGAGTGCTTAGAGGAAAAATAATATCAACCTGTATTCTTCTAATAAAAATGTATAGAAACAATACCTCTTTACTGCATAACTATTCCATTTTCTTTCTACAGATTAATTTGTTTGCAAATAGGACAGAAAGGGAAAACAAATCATTAATTTTACTCCCCAGTATTACATTTGTGCAGTTTCAGATAGAAGCTCCCCATAAGTAGGTGCCAACCACACTTATAACTGCAGAAAAATTGACCTGCATACTCTGTACCCAGATTCAAGCCGCACAGGGCAGGGCAGTGTGTGTTACCTATAGATGGATCAGTCGTGTTTTTGAGCAACAGGATGCCTGGAAATAAAAGAATTTAGGTGAGATAAAATCGCTCAAGGATGGCCAGGGTTGGTCTGATTCCTCAGTGCAGTGGAGCAGAGATAAAACCTTGGAGTACTCTGTTACCCCTTGATTCTGTTTCCTCTTTCCAGAACAGAACAAGATAAAGTCACTAAATTATGGAGTATCTGTGTCTTGGTTTCTCCACTAACAAAATTTGTATTATATTATGGAGCCACCTCAGATCCCACCAATATTTCTTGTTTCTCATACAGTCATTTGATTGTGGGCAAATAAGGATTCAATGTTAAAAAGTAAAATCTTGAAAGTCTACTTTGTTTTTCACGTAAAATTACGTATGAAAGTGGGGAAAGGAATAGAAAGTTCAGGAGAATCCAGAATGCTGAGAAAATTAAACCCTTTTCTTGTGCAAGCAAGAGAAAACAGGTTTGCCAGCTGCCTGTGGTGAAGAATCTTGCTGATCTGCAACGATTTCAAGATTTGATTTTTTTTTTATTATTTCCTTGGGTTTTTGGGGGTGTTTGGAGGTTTTTTTTAGGGGGGAAGTGGTGCAGAGATGTATGCAATAAATGAACTGTGTTTCTTGTTGTTTGTTTTTTAAATTAGTCCAATATAAGAAAGGCATGTGCTTGCAACATGCCTAAGTAGACCTTTACACCACAGACCTGCACATTTCCCTTTTGGAAACACAGAAATATATGTTGGAGCAAAGCACCTTTTCTAACTGCTGAGACTGGGCTAATGAGTGTTGGTTGCACTTACAGACTGGACCAGTTGTGAAGCCAGTGACAGGGAGCTGAGGGAGAAGTCAGTGCCTCAGGCCAGAAACCAAATTGATCCAGACAAACCAGAAAACTGGAGTCCAAAAGACCTAAGTCCTCCTCCTCCTCCTCACCTTCCTCCTGCAGCTGTCTGCTCACATTTAGCCTCTGGAGTTAGGTAAGGGAACAAAAAAAAGGTGTTTAAGCATTTAATGAAGGCCAGTGCATCAGCAGGGGAACAGTCTCCAGCTTGAATATTGTTCACTTTTTCTCTCCAGCCCTGCCCTGACAGTGTCCTGTTGGAAGGGTCTGGGTGTAGAGCAAGACACAGGTGATGGAAGCAGTATTTTGGGCCAAGACAACAACTATCAAAATCACAGAGCCCTACATCCCAGTTCTCCCCTATCACTGCACTCCTGCCTGGAAAGCAAAGTTTTGGGCTTGACTCCCAGTGGTCCAGCTTCCCCAGCCACTTCTGGGGTGCTTTCTATAGGAGTCAAAGAACTATAAAGGTCAAAGTGAGAGTTTTTAATCAAGTTCTGGCTCAGTAAGGACAAGTAAAAGACACCCAGTCCCTTTCCTCCTGCTCAGAGTCCCCTTTGCAGTGGGATGCAGCTACCCAAGGGGCCAGGAGAGGAGGAGATCCAAGCAGCAAAGCATCACACCATGCTCCTGGTCATCCCACATCTAGACCAAAAACAATTGCTCTAGAGATAAGTGGGCCCATGAGAACCTCACGAGGCTCAACCAGTCCAAGTGCAAGGTGCTACACCTGAGTTTGGGCACTCCCAGGTCCGAGTACAGACTGACTCACTGAGAGGAGCCGTGTGGAGGAGGACTTGAGGGTTCTGGTGGATGAAAAACTTGACATGACCCAACAGTGTGTGTTTGCAGCCCTGAAAGCCAACTGCATCTTAGGCTGCAAAGGCAGCATGGCCAGCAGGTCAAGGAAGATGATTCTGACCCTCTGCTCTGCCCTTGTGAGACCTGGAGACCTGCATCCTGCTCTGGAGTCATCAGCACAAGAAATTGTGGGAAATTTTGGACCTCTTAAGAGTGGGTCCAGGGGAGATCATAAAGATAATCAGAAGGCTGGAACGTCTCTCCTATGAGGACAGGCTGAGAGAGCTGAGGTTGTTTAGTCTTGAGAAGAAAAGGCTCCAGGATGACCTTGTAGCACTTTCCAGTACCTAAAGGTAGTTTATAGAACAGCGTGACAGGGACTTCTAACAAGGGAGTGCAGTGACAGGACAAGGGTCAATGGCTTTAAATTGAAAGAGGAGAGATTTAGTTTAGATGTTATGAAGAAACTCTTTACTGTGAGAGTGGTAAGGCCCTGGCACAGGTTGCCCAGAGAACTTGTGCATGTCCCATCTGTCGCACTGCTCAAGGCCAGGTTGGATGGGGCTCTGAGCAACCTGGCCTAGTGGAAGGTGTCCCTACCCAGGGCAGGGGGTTGAATGAGACAATCTTTAACATCCATTCCAACCCAAACCATTCTGTGATTCTATAATTCTTTGATAACAAAGCTGGAGACAAATTGACTGCAAGTCTATCTCACCACCTTCCTACCGAGCCTCTCACCTTCTTAGTAAATCCATGAATTTGGACCCCATTAAAAAGCTGAGGGGTCAGTTACTCTTTAGAAAAGCTGAATCACAAAATTTCCATCTAGAAGCCTGCAAAGGATCCCAGAAACATGAATTTCACTCATTCTCAGCTTGGTAAAAGATTAAGTCTTCAAAGCCTCTAATGAAATATTTATTAGCTCAGAATTATTAACCAGGACAAATAACAATATTAAAATGTTCACTTGTCAAAAAGCAGGAGGTAAGGAAGGCACCCTGGAAAGGTTTCCCTAACTATTTGTGAGTGTACATTACCCTCAAGGGAAAGGCCTGAATTGGTCTTTCTGGTTTCTCCCTTTAAATACAGACAACTTGAAAGAACTTTGGGGAAGACTATCTAATTTATCCTCAGAGATAACAAAATATGAAGAGCTGAGTCCATAGGGCATATGTGAGCCCACAGCTGTGCTTCAGGCAAAGTGATTTTAAAGGAAAACCTCAAGGCAGCAATGAATTTTAATTTTATATAATTGTTTTCAGGGTGTGTCTAGAACGGTTGCAACTTTACATTTAAGTCTACAGATATGTGCAGAAATAATATGTATATACACACGAAGTATGTACCATGATGGGACAGTTTAAGGTAGCAAATAAAACCACTGGGAAACACTGCATAGATATTTTTTTCCCAGATGATGTAACTATCTCTATCCTTGCATATTGTTCAAGGCCAGGTTGGATGGGGCTTGGAGCAACCTGATCTAGTGGAAGGTGTGCCCATGTCAGGGAGGTTGGAACTAATTTGTCTTTAAGGTCTCTTCCAACCCAGGCCGCTCTGTGATTCTATGATCTGGGGTTAATTTTTTCCTATAATGTGACAAAAAAACTTTCCAGTCATTCAGGTTCTATTGAGTTACCAGAGAAACCCCCCAAAAACTGACTTTACAGTGGTCTTTTTTCTGTATTCTTACTAAACTCCAGTGATAAGTGATAAACAGGAAAGCTTTGAGCTATGAGCAAATTAAATAAGTTTTAGTTGGCTGGTTTTGTTTCAGAGTGCCTGGAACTGCCATTTATTTTACACTAGTGTCCTCATCCTGATTTATGCTTCAAAAATGCATGATATAAAAACCCTTCAGGTTTAGAATATTTATCAAGAAAAAGATAAATCCTTAGTATCACATTTTAAAATGATTTTATGGGTTTAAGCAAATGAGACTCTATATTGAGTTGTCAAAAATCTTCATTCTACTGCATTGAGTAAATACATTGTATACTTCACAAAGGTTCACAAAATAGTATTTTAAAAGCTATAATAATCTGACTATGGAACAATTGTTCATCATGTGATTTATGCCTAATAACAGTAACAAGCCCATGCAGCCCCATTCATCAGAGGATAACACAGCACTCAACACAGTCATTAAGCCTGGTAACTATTGTTCTTTCATCCTATTCAGCACAATAAGCAAATTATCTGAGCAAAATTATCTGGTTAGAAGTAGTCTGTTACAATCTAATTTCATCATTTAAAAAGTCAACACATAGCAGAACAGAGATACAGCAGTTACCTGTATCACATCAGCAGAAGACAGATATGTCAGTCTGATCTGCTGATATGAGACCCATCACTGTCACAGCTCATAGAATCTTAGAATGGCTTGGGTTGAAAGGGATCTTAAAGATTATTTAGTTTTAACCTCCTGGCCTTGGGTAGAGACACCTTGCATCAGACCAGGTTGTTCAGAGTCCCGTCCAATCTGGACTTGAACACTTTCATGGATGTGGCAGACTGACTTCTCAACCTCAGGCTCAGCCTCTTACATTCTCAATTCATTCTGTGACATTGTGTACAAGAAATGCCTTCACACAAATGGAGAACTGAAGCAAAGATGTGTTAAGTTAAAACATGAAACCCAAGGAAAACATTCTACAGGGTCATCTTTCCTCTCTGACGCTGTGTTCTCTGCACAGTATTTGACAAGATTTAGAGTCTCGTGGTCATTTGGTAAATGACAAGATCTTGTTGGAGTTAAGGGAAGCTGAACAATGCTGAACACTGCATTTTGTTTCAAGACCAAAGGAGTTCCCTCCCTCTCAGCACTCTCTGTCTCATGCACTGACAAGTTTGGGCAATAAGTAAATTGCCAGAAAGACCTTTGCTTCCCTTCGCCTGCTCTAAATATTAGAGGATATTGACCTCCAGCCCTGTTTCACTTGGAGGAGTTCTGAATTATTTTCTAGTCATTACGAATCAGATAACATAAATCACACACCTAGACCCCATGGCAGCTGGTATTGTACCGCTGCACAACCAAACTAGATGATTCTGCAAAGGAATAATCCAGTTAAGCCATATTCAGCACTGACTCCTCTGTGTCTCCTCCCAACCATATTATGAATTATGCTCATGCACAGAGGACATGGAAGAGGTTAGAGTCTGGCTGTCCTGAATGGTTTACAAAACATCACAGGGGGAAAATGTAAATGTTCTCAGTTGCTTTTAGACTAACAGGAAAAACTGCCAAGGAAAGCACAATTTTCACTTTTCTCATTACAAATGAGGAACAGAGAGACAAGACTAGTTAAAACTTTTAACCTCTTTCCCAAAATTTTACTATTTTTTATCAAACCCCTGGTGCCTTACCAAGGGAAGAGGCTAATGTCAAGAGTTTGGTTGTAAACCCCGATCTCCATTAGCCCAGGACCAAAAAACTTTAAATTAAATAAACCTCTCTGCTTCTTCTATCCAATAAGCAAATTATATGAGAGAACTCAGCAGAGAAATCTCCTCTGCCTTTCCACAGACATTTCTGTGCCCTTTACCTGATCAGAGGCTGGTGTAGTGCCACCAGGGACGCATGGACGGTGACAGAGATCACTGACAGGTGGAAATAGTCAAACATGACAGGGACATGGTGGTGCAGACCTCGCCGGGGGTGGAAGTGGAGACACAGTGTTCGGCTGCTGATCAGGGGGATCGCTGGAACAACCCTCAGCCTGCAAGGGAAAGAGGTTTAACAAGGGTTAGTGAAGGTCTGAGTTGTCACAGCCTGTAACGTGCTACAGGCAGGAGATTGAAAGCTGTCTTGAGGTGTGAAATTTTATCCCTTCCCAGCTTCGTAAGGACTAAGACAACTGAAGAATATCTTGTGTTGTACTTTTGCCAAGCATAAATATAAATATTAATATAGATATATAAGCATGAATACAGATATAAATATTATAAATAAAAATACAAATAATAAATAACATATGTAGAGTTATATGAATGCACTGTATAAAAAAAAGAATAGATGCAATGCAATTCTGGTTTTCCTTGATGATTACCTTTGATGCCCACCTATGCACTAGTTCTGGGGACATCAAAAACTAAGTAGCAGAAGGAAACGCATTTAGCAAACTGTTCAGATTATTTGGGTGCTCATAGGTGGGACAGCTTACTACTTATGATTTTCTGTGCTATAACAATCAGTCCAGGCAATCTATGAGAGTTAAAAACATTCCTGTGCCAGATCCAGCTGAAAATATTGAGAGTACCTTTCCAGATTGTTGTTCTGAAAAAACTTTTTGGAAGAGACCAAAAAACAAAAGAGTAAGTGAAGTAACTGCAGAGAAAGAGTACAAGTTGGATTAGATTCTCTTCCCTGCCCCCCCCTGCTCCCCCCCCCACAGTAAATGAAAGTCAAGCCTTTAATTTAAAGTTTGTTGTAGTATTCCATCAACCACATGACATCTGAGTCAGATATAGGGCAAGAGACCGAGCTGTAAATCTGGAGTCTGTCTGACAACACCCTTCCATTGAAAGTGAAACTTTTAAAGAGGAATTATTTTACAGCATTAAAGACCCTTCTGAAGCCAATTGTTTCTCAGAGCTAGGAAAACCTAGGATGAGATGGTTGTGTATAGTACATGGTTATCTTCAATAAGCTTTGCAGAATATTTTTTTCTAAAAATCACTACTTTTATTTGTAGTAAATCAGAATAATCTTTGATATTATAGTTGAAATTAAATGCATGTGTTACAGCACAATTTCATAACCTTCAGTTCTTTTAATTCCTGGCTATCATTTAATGTTTGTTTTTTCTCTCTTCAAGGCCCTGAAAGTCCAGTCCCACTTGCGTGAGAGAAAAAGTTCTCACTTTTTGCATCTTGAAGATAACAGAAACATGTTCTTGACATTTGTTTAAGTTCTCTGTGGGTATGAAGAAAATCACATGGGGACAGTCTCAGCATGAAACACAGCTCAGATGATTTCTCTACATTCCCACAAACTGTGCTCAAGTCATTGGCAGAGTTTTCCCTGATTCAATGAGGCCGAATACTATCTGGGGTCACACTTCCTTCTATGTCTCAGGAAGGGATGTTACTCACACTTCATGTAAGATTATGGGATCAAATGCAGTTAGACAAAATCAAATTCAATGGGAAGACTTCTTCCTCTCGAAAATATTGAGGCAGCTTTGGTTCTTAATATGAGAAAAGTACTTAGCATGTTCATACTCCTGTCTTCAGCCAGGAAATACTTCATTGCCTCCTGAGATAAATGCATTCCTGAACCACAGCCCCTGCCCACCTGGAGGTCAATGATGATAGACCCTTTAACAGCAGCACTCAAAACCTTTGAAAAAACTTACACTGAAAGGAGAAAAAATGTTGTTCCTTTAAAGAGGAGTATGAGGTACACTTTCCAAAGCAGAGAGAAGAAACAGAAAAAATTCAACACTGAGGCAAAGGGAAGACTTATCAAAGGTATCCATGTTTACAAAGAACTCTCGTTTTATCAAAGTAATTGCCCAAATGAACAGAGCCCCCCACATTACCAACTGAGCTTCAAAACAGCACTTACTGTTGTTCGCTATCAGTAAAGTGCAGGTCCAGCTTGAGCTGAAAATCTGCCTCATTCAAAGCATCTTCCACCTACAAAAAGAGAAAGACAGTATTACCTTTATAAATTGGCACCTTCAACATAGAAGGCAAAGGTGGGTGGGTTTGTCTGATAAGAGCAAAAGCAAAAATATGCAGCAAGAGCAGCACCCCAGCACAGAGGCAGAAAGAAGCAAAATGTGACAGTAAGTCAAGGTAATTGCTGAAGGAGTTAGAGGGAACCAGAGCAGTCAGAGGTGTTATCCGCTCCTGGGTGCCCTGTCATGTCAAGAAAATCACTCCAGACAAGAATAACCAGAGTGCACAGAGCTCTGCATTTGTTGGATCCTTGCTTTTTGCACACCAACAGTTAGAGGAGCACTTCTGAGGCAGTTCTCCCTCATTGAGTGAGTCCTCCTTTGAGTTGTCTTGTCAGCTGGACAACGGCAAGGACTGGGTTTTCTTGGATGAGAAATAGCCACAAATTCTTCTGGATACTTACCTATAACTAATTCAAGGATCCAAGCTTATGGTTTAAAGGAATCAGGAATGGCTCAAATAATTCTGGCAATTTCTGATCTCCCATCTCCCTTTTACTTTGTTTCTCAAAAACTGAGGCTTTCCTGCCTCCTGGTAACTCTTTCTTGCCCTTCACAAATTCACGGAGTAAGTTTCCCATTGATCCTCATCTAGACCTTTTTCTTTCCAAATTCAAAGGCTTTTGTTGTTTTTAAAGCTTCAATTAACAGAAATTTAACTGTTCCCTTTGCTTCAGGGTCCTGAGCATGGCTATACATCGTAGCATTCTGCTTACCAAAACCACTGAAGGTACCATGTGTACCTTCACTGGTACATTCGTCTAACTCATCTAATAGGCCCCACCAGTAAAATTACCCTTCTTTTGTTGTCAATAAAATAGTTTCATTGGACTTTTGGAAACAATACTGGAGCTGCCAGTTCATTTCCTTCACCTGTAAAGAGCCTCACTGGATAACACATCCCAACTTGGCACAGTTAAAACAACTCTAATCAATGGAAGTAAATAAATAAATAAACTAGAATGGAGAAGGATTAAGCTGGCCAGCACTTTCTCCTTCAATCCTTTGAAATGTCTTTTTTTTTCCCCAAGAAAAGTAGGTTTAGTAGAATAAAAAAAAAATAAAAATTCTATCAACCAAAATGGAACTATGAATAAAAAAAATACACATTTTATAATCAAAATATTCTTTCCCTGTGAATTTAAACATCCTTTATTGTATGCCAGCATATAGTAGGAGATGCACAGGAATGCAGGTGGAAAAGTGAAGTTATTGACTGGTGATATGGTATTACAAATACAACTTATTTTTACCCATTTTTTGCCACAGAAAGGTGAGGTGACATGTTTGGGTTCTGTCTTCGAAGCATGGAAAGCAACAAGCAGATGCACACAGTGAGCTGCTCCATCCTTAGGTACATGTTGGAGAGGGACAATTAATTTCTGTTTGTGCCTCTCTCTTTCCACTGACAATAGACAGAGCCTAGAGAAATATCTTGGTCTACAAACACTTGCATGTTAGATTAAATTAGGCAAAATTAATTCTACTTTCTGAAGCTGATCATCACCTTCTTAACGACAGATCATACTAAAAATACACTGAAGGCATCATCAGAGGCATCTAGCTCACCCTGACAGGTAGGATCCATAAAATATATAACATGATTTAGTTGGGCTTTCCCAAGGTGAAACTGCACCTACAATGCGCCATTTCATGTTGAAACAAGAAAATTGAGAGTCAAGGATTGAGTCTGCTTTGACAAAATTATCAAAGATATAAAATATAATCCCTTCTGAAGTAATGTGGTATTTCTTCCAGCATGGCCACTGGCATGGAGATGTGAGGAGACAATTCCCATTTCTATATACTGAAAATCTGCTTTCTCTTTTGTGGTTGTCTCAGAACACCTGGAAGTGTGCCTCTCATAAAAAAACAACAAAACAACAACAACAACAACAAAATTTTCTCCTTTTTAATGACTTGTTGTCACCAAAAATCACAGTTGCTGGCAGTTGCCAAGAAAATAATCATTACTGAAGCTTCAGTCTGAATTTAAACTAGGAATTCAGTGTAGTGCTTCAGACAAAGCAAACCTCCTCCTCCAATAAAGGGGATGAAATTTTGGGTCTGTGCCTAATACTGCTGAGCACCTGCAACTGTTACTGAGCTCTAAGCCCGTGTTCAAAACAAGTTCAATAGCTGGTGACACTCACTCAAAACACCTTGAGGCAACGAGCAGATGTCTGAGAGACTGAGAGATACTCGTCACTGCATGGGGTCATGCAGTGAGCTGCATACATAGGATTTTCTTAATCTCAATACTGTATTGAAATCAGACTGCTCATAATACTGTAAAACCCCATATAAAATCCATCACAGTTCTCACTACAGAGATAACACCTTTTCCTTTCTATGCTGGCGATGTAAACATTAAGTGAAAATTGGAAAGGTGATCAAAAACTGGTCTCTTTATGAGAAAAGATCAGTAAAAGACTTATGCACGGGTTGAAACACAACAGAATTACTCACACTAATCACATGACATGTTACTATATGGCTTTGATATTTTCTGGACTTTCCTCTGGTTTCCCTTTTTTCACTTATTAGAGACAGAGGGGCATAAGATCCTTTACACAGGAAAACAACAAAAAGGTCTTTCTATGGTTCATACAGAGGGGGAACTGAAATTTCTATCACTCCTTGATCTCCCGTACGAAATAATATTATCCTCAAATGAAATATTTTTTCTTATTTTAGCAGTAATGAGACTATTATGGCTTTGTCCACAGTTATCCTTTACAGACTGTACAATTTTCCAAAAGTTTGATAGACTATCTATTTTGTTTTTTCTCCTGAAAAAGCGTTTTGAATTTTCACACCAAACTGCTTAAGAAATTAACCTGAAATATTTATCTGGAATATAATAAGCTTTTGACTGGCTAGGTTAAGCAATGTCCTCACAGATATACTGTGAAGGGTCTTCAAGTGCTGGTGTTTTTTTTTAGTTTTTTGAACTTTCAGTTTTGTTTATGATTAAAATCACAACTTTTGGAAGAGAAAATAAAGATCCATCCCTGGAGGTGTTCAAGGCCAGGTTGTATAGGGCCCTGAGCAACCTGGTCCAGTGGAAGGTGTCCCTGTTCATGGCAGGGGGTTGGAACTGAATGGTCTTTCAGGTCCTTTCCAACCCAAACCATTCTACGATTCTATGATCTGTGTTTGTAGGAATACATTCATACTAAACAACGAATATTTTTCTGTTCTATAATATTCCATACACCCAAATTCCTACCTTGGGCTTCATAGCTTGTATAAAAATGCCCTATATTCATATGAGCACACATAATTTTCCAGAAGGTGCTGCCAAAAATTCAGACTGCTTGCTAACCTTTGCCTCTCTTGCCAAAGGACTGTACTCACAGGGAAACGCATTTTATTAAACACTTTTCAGAATCTGTACAATAGAAAACATTTTCATATGAAAAGTAAAATTATTTTATACAATAAAAAATATATACAAAGCAAAGTACTCTAATTTCTGTTGAACTGGCCTGGAATCAAGTGCATCGTTTCATTTTTGTATTCTAATTTTTCAGGTTTGCATTTACATTTTGGGCTTAGGTTTTAAGAGCTGTGATAATACTTATTACTGAAGCTTCCTGCATTCTTGTGATGCACCTTCCTGATATTTAAACATTTAGCCAGAGTGTCAGATTGACTGATCCAGGTGTTCCAGCTCACTTAAATTTCTCTGGAAAGCACAAATCTAACACACTGTAATATCCCAGATTGCCTCACTCTGTCCTCTCCCTGCTGCTAAATTGTCCCTGAGTGGGTCCAGCAAGTGAGGAGCCTGACAAGGTACATGTTTCATTGCCTGATGAAAGAGGCAAAGCTTCTCCTCTACTGAGAATGAAAGCAAGAGCTTATGAAAAAAAATTAGACTTCTTTGTAACAATAAAGGCTGCCTCAGCAATATTGTTTCCTGTGAATTCAAAAAGCTGCTGTATGCTGGGATAATATAGACAAAGGCATCTAAAAAACCAGAGAGTTTTTGAAACACCATTTTTAAGGTGAAAGGTATGTTCACTGCCACTTCTTGGCAGATAATTGAGGTTTCTTCCATACAGGGCCAGACTGAAAAAAGATGTATTTGCATATCTAAGCTTATCTAGGGTTATGCTGGGCAAGGGGTGGGGGGGAGGACTTAAAAAACCCAGTAGCAGAAAATCTAACCTGGACATCCACACTGGCTTTTGTCATTTGAGGGTGTTTAGTCTGAGCCTATCTCAGCAAACTATCTCATCAGCAAAAACTACCCAAGCACCAAGAGGAGAAAGCACATTGCTCCCTTACTATAATATTGGATAATTCCAGCTGTGACAGCAGGAATTACATGGACCACATGAACTCAATACTGCATGGACCACATGAACTCAATACTTGCATTACCCAGACTAACTCCCTTGTCTATTTACCATAACTTCCATTCACACTAAAAACACTGAACAGAACCCTCAGCCTCAACCAAGAAAACTCACCATAGCACACAACAGGCACAAAAAAAGGATTCACATCTGTTGTGTTTTAAATAAATTGAGAATTATGAACAGAGATAACATTTAAAACACTTTAAAAATCTCTGGGTGTCTTGCCAACACCAGATTGCAGGGATTTCAGCCAACACAGGATATTACGTGACAAAGGTGTAAAGTTGTCTCTGAATAGTTGTGGATATATTTGTCTTCTTCTGATCATGGTGCTCAGTGGAGTGGCACACTTCTGTCTCTGCCACATTTATTTCAAATTTGTAAAGCTGTGTAGGACAAGACATCAAAGCTGAAAAATAAAAGAGGCCCGGGAGCATCAAACAGAGGTAAATTGTGCTAATTTACTCAACACACAGAAATTTTTACAGACCTCTACTTTTTGTATTTGATTCTTTAGCATGTCGTCAGCAACTCATCTGGGACAACAGACATGTTTATCCTCTTATTCTACATCAGTGAAAACCCAAAGCAATTTCATAATACAGAAAAACCGAGTTTTTCTGTGTAAAACCATTCTGTAAGTACAGAATTGGGCCTCTTCCCAAGGGGTCTCCTATGGAAAGCCAAGTGTCTGCACAGAGCACATCAAGAGTGAATGAGTTTTAGCTGCGAGGAGTCTTGGGGGTGTTTATTTATTTTGCATTTTGTGAGTTGCACAACTTTCTTGAATAATAATGCAAAAATCATCAGAAATCATTTTGCTCAACATAATGGAAACTTCTATAATTTGAGGGGAGGGATGTTTAATCAGAGATGTTCCACACAGGAAGGATAAAATTAATCTCTGATTAAGCATGTTGGGACATTTTCCTAACAAATATTGATAAACTTGCATTTAGTAATTTTTCATACAAGGACAAACCAACAATTCTAGGGAGGAATAAATTGAAGATACAATCTTAAAAAAAAAAAAATCAAACCAAACCAAAACTGCAAAAAGAAAGTGGGAGAGAAAAGGAAGCATGTTAAGCTTCAGTTAGGTTCTGAACCTGTTTTAAATTCGATCTGTATATAACACATATATATGGGTTGAAATTGAACAAAAGAGAAATATTAAATCTCTTCATGATCAAATAGAAAGTTATACAAGGAAGGACAGGTGAGTGTCTCTGGCCCTACATTCAACACATAGCACATGATTCACACTGAATGTGTAACTTACAGCACCTATTTTTGAGTAAGCCATAGGTGCTCTACAAGTTGGGTGGCTCAGATCATGTACAACCCTCATATGGGTGTTCCTGTTGGCTGAAAAACAGATGGAAAATGGGGAGAAGGATCTGAGTATGGACCTATTCTAGCTGAGGTACAAGAGAAAGCAATGGATTATAAGGAAGGGTAAGCTCAGCAACACTTCCACACATTCCTGCAATGAGGAGCACTAAGGAAAAAGGTCAGGAGTCCTCTGAGTGGTGGAAGAGAACCGGGCAGCTGTAGCAGAAAACAATGATAAGAGAAAGGAGGAGAAGATAACAATAATGGATGGCAGTAGGAGCTAGTCCTGGCAAGATGCAGCAAATTCCCAGTTTTACACAACTATGTCAAGTGAGTGATTAAGTGCAAAAAATGAACAAATTATAGTTGAGACACTTGAGTTTCTGATATACTAATTTACCAGAGTATGTCAACATCTTATTCCACGAGAAAACTAGGCTATAGCCTACTCTTCATACCAGGTACAATGCAGAGAGTCTATCTGACCTCATGCAGGTGGTTTATAGCGTCAGCATTTACAAACAAACAAATCACAACAGGCACCATCAATCTCCTCCTCGTACAGCTCCTGGTATATCAGTCAGATAAACTGTGCCTTTACCTCCACCAGCTACAGGGCTGAGACCTCTGACAGCACATGGATCTCATGACACCTTCTTGAATGGAGTGTGGTGTGCAATGCACACCTAAAGTTAGGTTAGAGGAATCCCAGCCCTGCTGGTTTTCACGTGCATCCCAAAACAACTCACCCTTTCTCCATCCAGAAGCAGGTGCACTCTGAAGGTCATTGATTCATTGAGAATGATCTCTTCGTTTCTGTACAAAATCTGAAATATTCTGCTGTAAACATTGTTTTCATGAACACAGGCTGAGCAAAGGCTGGAATCACCTGCACAAAACACAGACAGATTCCTGGTGTGATTTCTGCAGAGAGATTACTTTTTCTCCTGTGATTTCGCTCGAGGATTATCTAGGTAGTACTCGTAATTAAACATAGCATTCTCAATAATTAATGGTGGTGGAGCAGACTGTTATTGTGAGTTCCAGGTTCCTTTTCTTTAAAGAAAACAAATATTAAACTGTAGGCAGGTTGAATTTCAAAATGAGCATAGCTGATCCTGTGACAGCACTTACCGTATTAACATTATTTCTAATAAAAGCTAAAGCTTTAAATGTCTCCTAGAGAGGTCTGCTACCCAGCATCACGAGGACTGTGGGTGTTCACCTGGGAAATTTCATCTTTTATCTGCAATAGGTATCCTTCCAAAGAGGGAGTGTTCTTAAGAGGCAGTTTTTTTTGTCATTTCTGGTGCTCCCAAATGTTACTACCTGGGAGCAGATCTCGAATGTGGAGACTGGAAGTGCAGAGGGATCTGAAGTAAAATACAGAAACATAAAAAAGTAACCATTTTTCAAAGATGCCTGTGTAATCCTTCAAGCCCTTGACACATGTGAGAAATGCCAATTTGCTCCATAAAACTGGGATAAATCTGAGGAACTCAAGAACCAGAACCCTAAGCTTCTCCACATCAAATTCAGCCAACAGCTTCATCTGTGTGGTGTCTCACATCATCACTACTGAACATCACATAAACTCAAGTGGGATTTATCCTGCCTAACTTTTAGGTGCCTCCAGTGTACGTATTTTGTTTTGGTTACAATGGAGCTTATGGAATTTGGGACATCATTAAAAAAGAAATGTGCCTGCTTTATAGAGAGGCAAATTTTTGCTCTAAGTCCACTGTTTGTTGAGTAATCCCTCTTTCACAGAAAACCAGTGTGACTTGCTTAGCTGTACAAACCCACATTGGAGGCAACAACACATTCTACAGTGAATACCTACAGAGGAGCCTGTAATGACTGTGAGTTTTCAGTGAACAGCTGGGCACCAGAGTTAGGTACTTTCAATTTGTGTCTTGGCTGCTAATCAGAACCTTCTAATTCTACTTCCATAGCCCCAGAGCAACAACTTGTAGCAAAACTTACTCAAAGCAGGTTTTATCCCTTTCCAGCATTCAGTCCCATAGGAATCTGAGCTTTTGAAATATAGTTTTTCAGCAAATGGTATTTTGGAACTCTCCCAACAAGGTGTGCTTAAAAAAAGGTGTACCAGAACCAGTCCTTCAGACAGAAACATAAAGAAAGCCAGAAGGCACATGCTTTATAGAAAGCACAGTTTTTCTGAAGGTACTTCTGAGAATTTGGACCTCTGAAGAATTGTTTGGAGTCCATGAGCTGTGGTAAGACAAAAGTCCAGGTCAGAAAGCCTTAGGGACCACTGATTTGTCAAGAGTTTCAAATCAAGACAGGTCTATTCTGCTGTGATAAAACTACTGTTTTGCTTTTCAATGCAACAGTTGTACTTAATTTGCAATCAGAGGTCAGTGAGTCAAAACTGAGGGAGAAGAAAAGATTTCCTGAGGTAAAGTTTGGTTAGGGGGAACAAAAATAAAAAACCAGGATGGACTTTAAAACAAAACAAGCAAGCAAACAAGCAACAACAACAAAATGTACTAAAGTTCCTGGTAGACAAGTGAATGGATTTTTGTCATTATAATGATTAGTTTTGTGGTGCCATTCTGCTGGAACTGGAATAGTCTGGACAAAGAAATATATCCTAAAAAAAAAAAAGAAGTCATATGGGGGAGAGTTGATTAAAGGCCAATAAGACCAATAAACTTGAGCTAATTAATTAACAGAACTGTAGTGCTGTCATCCAGACTACACTCAAATCATTTTCCTGTTGCTGACTTTCACTAAGCACACCCAAGAACAGACCAAGTGTTTCATCCAATAATTGTTTTCTCATCATCCATCCTGCACAATAGTTATGCATAAAATCAGGCAGCCTAGAAAAATACATATTTATTTTCATGTACTACACCAGTTAAGCTAGAATGTTGCAGCTTGATTAGCTCTTCAAAAGCATACAGTCATATTTATTTTAATTAAGCCTCATGATATTTGAAATATTGCAAAAATCATATTAGAGGTATAATGCATTCTTGTTCCTGGCTAGCAGACAAAGGACACTTTATGTTATTTGATTTGGATATTGATATACTGGTACTCTTCTAGGATGGAAAGTTTAATCTCATTTTCTTTTCAAACACACTCCTGCACAGACCACTCCTCATGCATAATTACTTTAGGAGCTGGATTTGCCAGGTGGCATAAGGAGTCATTTCTCATTGGAAAGGTCAAAGACATGCTACAATGTTCGTGATTGTCTCAAATCAGAGTGAACGTGATATTACAGGGCCAAAAATCACTCAGTTTTAAGCAGAGACACCTATCTTTGCAGAGATCTGGCAGAGAACTACAGCAATGAGTGACTGATCATCCCCTAAATCCAATCCACCCCTGCCTAATTAAATGGCCACAGTCAGCTTCTTCTTTTCCTAGATTATGGCATAAAGCTGTAGTAGGGATCTCAGAGGAGATCTTGGCAGAAGGAACATGACTGAGTAAAGCTAACAGCAATGCAGGCATCTTGCCTCTCAAGGCAAAGGGGAACAACAACATCCCCACAGACATTGCCCTTCAGGCTGCAGCACAGCTGGTGTATTCTGTGCTTTAGGGGACAGACAGAGACCAGCCTGTATCGCTCTGCTGGTGCTTCTTGCACTAACTAGAAGAGGTACCTGCACCAAACTTACTCTTTCTTACTCTAATCCATGAAAACATCATCATCCTGGTAACTTTCCCTAACTTCCCCTAGTTCCTGGGATACCTTATGAAACTCGTGTGTCTCTAAACTCCAGACCTGTCTGCTAACAGACAGTGGCAATAAATGTGGCATTTGTCACAGCTGTCACCATTCAGAGAGGGTGGCAGAGGACACAGCAGACATCCCCCAGGTTCAGGAGACATGGCAGATGTATCCCAGTGCTCACACAAACACTTCTGTACTTTGGCACAAAGCACGGGATGGTGTGAGAGAGAATCTTGGAACCACATCCCTTTCTAGCATAACCTGGGCTATGCAAACAGCTCTGAGCAATCTCTGCACTGCTCAGCAAGCACAGACAGCCCAAGGAACACAGACATAGTGTGTGGTAACTGCTGGAACCTCTCACTCCCCGGTGAGACCTGGAGCTAAGACTCTGCTGACCTGCATTTAGCTCTTTATTCCACAGTTTCAAAAGCTTGAGCTTTGGTGAACCCCCAAAAAAAGTCTAATTTTGTGGTAATGAATTTTTGATCAGCAAATTTCCTTATTAGGAGATTTATCTGGGACATTTACAGTATTCCTTAAGCTAGAAGGAATCCTGCTATCCTGTCTCCCCTTCCTAAGTGTCATTCCTTTTACTGCTTATTGTCTTTGTGTTGAACAGGTCTTCAATTTATCTAGAAAGAGAAAGAGCTCTCAGAGCTGTAAGCAAGCTTGCAGAGGAGAGTTGTGTTCCACACATATTCAATTAAGAGAGAAAGAAAAGCCTGTTTATGCCTCTCTCTCTTACTATTCTTTCCATGCCATCCCATCACCACTCCTAGAAATTCCTTTACAGACTATTGAGCAGTAGCAGTTTTAAAAAGGAAGGGGGAAAAGGCTCTTTTCTACATAGGCTGCCTGTAAAGACCAATCAGTACAAGACATCCTGCTTTTCCACTCTTTTTTCCAGGCTTCCTCAGATACACTCTATCCTACCTAATCTTCCCATCTGGAAGTTTCTATAGATGGAGGTTTCTAAATATTATTGCAGCACATCATATAGAAATTACTCATCCCTTTAAAGATTCAGAGAGAGGCTGTTTAGATCCTGGAGGTTGCTGAAAGCTTGTCCTCAGATAATCTCAGATAATAAAGGAATTGATGGATAAGTGACCTGTAAACAAATTTGTTACTTATTTCTAACCGGTTTAGTGAGAATAAAAATTATATTGTTCTGATGACCACTGCCAGGAGGAAGGCACTGGTGGGGCTGGCAGATGTGCAAAAGCCTCTAAAGAATGAAATAGAATAGAGTGGAGTAGAATAGAGTAGAATAGAATAGTAAATAGAATAGAATAGAAGAAAATAAAGAATAGAATAGAAGAAAATAAAGAATAGAATAGAATAGAATAGAATAGAATAGAATAGGTTTTGCATAATGCCTCAGAGCACTGCAATAGGAAAGCAGAAAAAAGAAATCAATTGATAAGAAAATATATTTTAACCTCTGTAAGGAAAAGCACTGGAACCAGCAGGACACTCCCAGGAACCTTAACCTCGTAGAGAGACATGTAACATCTGGTCAAACCCACTTAACCATAGCTCTGAGGTTGGCAGTAGGCACAACTTGATAAAGCTGACAATGAAATCAACTTTATTGACTATTCTGCTATTTCTTTTCTGAAGGAGTGTGATATGCTGGAACAATTTGCCTTTCTGCTTGAAGGTCCCACTGGTACCTAAACTGAAAGTATTGCCTGGCCAGACAGGCAGCCTCCCTCAGCTGTGACAGAGACACAAGTTTTCCTTATTTTCAAACACTTTTCTTTGTGTTACTTCTCCCAACAGAACCCTCACACCACTTCCATTAGTGTGAGGAGAGGAAGCCATTCCTAGGGAAAAGTAGTGGAAGATGTTGCTAATATTCTGCAGGTCAGAACTATTCTCCTGAACTTTCTAAGATCCTGATATACACAAGATTAGCCTGCCTTCTCCCAAACTCCAGTGGTTAATTATCCCAATAATCCTCTCCAGATAATGCAAATTCTTCATTTTTCAACTCTGAGCTTTTATAGCATCCTTTCCCTGCTTTCATCATGACTAAATTTCCTTCAACAGTCCTTCATTTGAACCCTCCTTCACTAACTTTTTTTGGTTTTACCTCTATAAAAATGGTTTGAGAAGTTTCATGATTGTTCTACGTCAATAACTTTTCCACAGAGCAAACAAACAATGAACTCACCTTGGCAGAATCAACGGACAATGGCACAAGCACATCTCAACCTCTGATTTCTGCCAAAGACAGACTCTGAAATGGCAAAGTCTTGGTGTAGCTGAGACTTGATAATGAATGATTTCCCCAGAGCCACCTAAGTCACATGAGCTCAGCAATAGGATTGGCTGGTTCTTATGCCCTCTGCATTCTCTTTGATGTGTAAGTGATTAGAATGCTCTGATCTTGCCAGATAGATTCTTTCCATAATTAAATTTTCTATTGTGCTTCCTCATGCTGTCTCTAACTGCCAAAAAACCCTGGAATAAATGTTAACCAACAACCTTTTTGAGCATCCTGGTCTGCAAAACCAGATTGCCCAACAGTATTAACCTCTGAAAAATGCTGAAGGTTTGTTCATATATATTTTTTCAAGGCTGTAACTCAGACGGGTTGCATGAGATAATGTTCCTTGGACATTCCTTCTTTGGACATTCCTCCCTTCCTTGGAGGGGGGTACCTCAAAGCCATGAGTGAAAGACAATATGCTTTGGAGAGTTTCTGAAGAAAAGTAAAAAGTTAGAAAGGAAGAGGGCTAGAAAAATAAAGTTAGAAATTCTTCATTACACCACTTTGCATTCCTTTTTAGCTCTGCTTCCAACAGGTACTGGAATCATGAACAAAGCCTCAGAATTAGGCCCTTGGTTCATTTTAAAATTTACTATCTTGCTAAGAATAACTTCCAATAATGGTAGATTTCTCTAGACAACAAGGAGCATGAGACTTAAGTGAAACATGAAAAACTGTATTGTCCAGAGGAAACACACTAAAAACATTTGAACAGCAAATTTTTCTCCTGTACAACTTTTCTTTTAAACTTTTAGTGTTTGGCTACAGAACACTGAGAATTGCAGGAGAAAGACACATATTTATACCCCTCAGTTGCCTTCACTTTTAGGATGCTTCAGCTTCTGGGTTTGACAAAGAAAGAGCAGAGACAGGATTGACCTTGACTGTCCTCTATTCCATAGCCCACAGAAGTAAGATTATTTACTACTTTTTCAATGTAAGGAAGGGGGAAATGTGACGACTCATTCCAGTCCTTACACTGCTGCCAGAGACATTACATTGCTTCCTATCCCAAACACAAGGCAAAGAATAAAGAAAGTAATATTTCTTTTTTATTATTCTAAATATAAAATTACAGCTCCAGGCCTATTAGAAGGATGACTTCATGTTTAGATCCGCTTTCTCTAGAATTATCTCTCTATAGTTTCTTAAGCACTGTGTGAGAGGGCTAAAATGAACAGATAGTGCTTACACAGTCAGGAAAAAATCCATATGGAAAACAGATCTAACTTCAGATCTAGCCTCTTTAATGCCTTTATCTCTATAGCACTGGAAATTAGATAATTACTCAAATGCTGGCAACTTCTTGAATCTCTCTTGCTCTCTGGGAAAAGCAGCATTATTATGCTGCTATTCAGATAAATGGAAAAGCAGGATACCACTAAGTTTTGCTTTAATGAAAGAGATGCTCTTCAATAACGTAGGGAAATCAAGCTACTGCAGCTGTACTACAGCTTTATTGGAAATATTTCTTTATAAGTAACAGTGCACGCTTAAGCATTTGTATTCAGCCTAACTCATGGCCACAAGAAGCATACCACAGTCTCTACACTTGTGTTGCCACACAAAAAAATCCCAAAGACATATGATACCTTTAAAGGCAGATGGGTTTGTTCTCCCAGGTCACTCGTGCACAGACGGATGGAGGACACTGCAAGGCACTCGCTTGGGAATAAGCTGGGAACGTTTTGAAACTTTCCTACCCACAAACCTTATGCTACCACCCACGCAGACATGTTGTGTCAGCAGTTCATGTGATCTTTCTTAATCTGCCTCAGTGGAAAGTCAGCTGTTGGTAAATCACAGCAGAAGGCAGTTCTGAGCTGGATGTCTCTGCCCTGAAGAGAGTTGGGAGAAATCACACTGTCTATTGGACAGAGGTGAACAGGGAGGGTGGAGATAGTATTGTAAAGTCATCACAGAATCACAGAATGGTTTGTGTTGGAAGAGACCTGAAAAGTCCTCTAGCTTTGATCCCCTGCCAAGCCCCATGCAACCCGGGCTTGAACACTTTCAGGGATGGGGCATCCAAACCTTCTCTTGGCTACCTGTACCAGTGCCTCATCACCCTCTGAATAAAGTATTTCTTCCTAACATCTAATCAAAATCTCTCCTCTTTTAGATTAAAACTATTCCCTACTTTCTATTGCTATCTGACTGTGTAAAAAGTCACTCTCCCTCTTTTTAAATATTCAAAGGTCTCTATGGGTTCTCTCCAAAGCATCCAAAATCTCAGTCTGCAGTAGCTGTAGCCCAACTACCTGTAGTCTGAGTGATCTCTGCAACACCCACTGTCCTGGGTGGTATATAACCCAAATCTATCTAGTGGATGACTACCTCCCTCACCCATCCTGACACATGCTGACCTGTTCCTTGGTCTTTAGCATCTGAAATTCCCTCTAGTCTCACAAAGAAAGCTGTGTCTTGTTCACAGTCCCTACAAAATAGGCACATATTTTCTGATTTCTAAATTTCCTTGTCAACTCAATTCTTTTGCTATTGTCAAAATTCTTAAACACTTGCAGGCCATAGAAACCTTGGTATTTTTTAGAGAAAATCAAGGTATGTAAGCATTCCTAGTCTGAACAGTATGCCATCTTGCTAGAACCTAAGCAAGCACTGCACTGCAAAATATAAGGAAAGATCAGAAAACCTTGTGCAAATAGTCCTGTTTATCTAACTTGCTTTCTTTCCTTTACCATCTGTTGGAGCCATATGCTTTCTTAAATAAGAGCTAATTATAGGTCTGTAACAAAACTAATCAAACAGTGGTAACTGTTGTGAACTTCAGCTGGAAATTTCATTTCTTCTTTATAAAAATTGCCCCAAACCAGGTACTAAGAGGGTTACTTTTCTCTGGTTTTCTGGGCTTAGGTACACAGCAGATACAACTGCATGTTAACTCATGTCTGTATTAACACATAGGAGAAATTCATAATGAACAGCAGGAATAGTAAGAGACAAAGTACAGCGACCACCAGGCATGTTAGGAGGGGTGACTTTGGGACAAGAAGTGACTGTGTCTAATAAATACCCACTGACAGGGACTGTAGCAGAGCTCTTGGTATTTTGAGTTTTTCATCACTGCCCCTGTGCTGCTGTAGTGAGTGAAAGAGGAAAGAAACAACCCCATCACAAAATAACCTGGCTCTTGACACTGAAGAACTGGAGCAAAGAAGGACCTAATACTAAAATTAGATTTTGGAAGAGAGATTCCAGCCTATTTAAAGAACAATATATCTCAAATGAGTTCAAAAAAGACAAGATATCTCTTTCATGTCCAATGAGCATTTGTGTAAATGTCCATTTGTATAAATGACAATTTGCACTATTCAGGCAAATGTTTTACAGCTGCCTCCAATGTCAGTGTCATTCTGCATTGCTGTGTAATATCAAAAGAATGAAGGATAAAAATTAATCCAGCCCTAAAAATGGCAAATGAAGAGTTGAAGTGCCTTTTGAAAACCCCAAATACCAAATAGCTCTTTCAACATCACAAGATTGGCAATTTTAGGCTGTTGTGCTGACCCTCCAGGAAGTTTAGAACTATCTAGTAGGAATTAAGATTAAAATAAATAAATAAACAAATGGGAAAATATAATAATATGTTTTAAATTAACTCATTGCACCCATCAGGCAGGTAGCTATTTCCCATTATAACCACCAACACTTCTTTGTGTAAATGAGTTGGTGCACACAGAAGAAAGAAATCACATCCAGGATTTCATTTCAACTAGTCTTTTTCTTGTGTTACCAATGGGAAAATTCTCTTTGACTTGTCTCACCCCTGTTCACATGATGCTTTGGAGCTGGAGCACCACAAATGTTTAAAGGTCCAAATATGTAAGAGCTGAAATACATATAAAAATGTGACTATCTGTATTTACAGACACTTTAAGCATGGATGTTACATTAGGACCCACGGATTATTCCCTCAGTGTCTCACAGCATATCTGGCACCATCTCATCAACACAACAGCTACTGAATCAGAAAGAAAAGTCCTGAATTAAAATCCCAGACCTCAAGTCAAACCGGAAATTAAAGATTTCCTTGATGGGTCTGTAACACTTTCAAGTCCTCTTTACTCAGAGGGTAAATTACTGTGAATTAAATATGTAAAACTATTAAATAGTATAATAAAAAATCTGACAATAAATCTAATTTGTCAGAGGTAAGATATAGCCTGTAAGATCCCATTCTGAAATAAAAAGCCTCATGAGTCAGAGTGAAGAACTTCAGATTTCCACTGAAAGAAGCCTCCACTGCTGGTGGTTAGTATTTCTGAAAACCCAGGCAAGTTATCCAGGTATTTAAATACAGGTTTCTGAACCCCACTCTGGATCACAAAAGTAAATATACAAAATAGACTTCAAGGTCCTACTGATTTTTTTCTCTTTGCTTACAATACCGGTAAGGGTGTATTTCACATCCTTTCTATGGTTAATCTCCAGAGTTGATTAAGCTACAAGAAAACTGATATCTCAGCTATAGCTGCTGCAGCTGAGCATCTTTCATTCTACAGGCCGCAGGTTGACCGTATATTGTGATGTTCAAGGCGAGTTTGTCACATCCACATCTTCAAAATGATCCCTCAGCATTATTTTCTTCCTCCACATTCAGCTGGACCTGATCAGATCCCTTGGTCGTTCATGAGAGACCTGATCCTACTGCCCAGGTGGTCTCTGATTCTGACACTAGATTTGGTATTCATATACAGTGGGAGAAAGGGTAGAAACACATGCAGCTCCTTAACTGCTCATAAAAAGGGTAGAAGAACTTTACAAGTTCCCAGGGCAAGATAATGCACAATAAATTAGATGTTCTTCTTCTGACCCAAATACTTTCCATAAATTACTATACAATCTTTGTTCTGGAGGCATTTCACATGTACAGCACTGTTTTCTCAAGGCAAAGAAATAAAAACCAGCCTCCAAAAAGGCAGTCAATGTGAGGGAGGACTGGCAGAATCAGACCACAGTTATGTCAAGGCCTCATGTTTTTGACACAAATGTCACTGTGACTCCTGAAGCAGATAGGTGCCCCTTAGATAAACAAAACTGTATAAAGACAATTTTATTTGCTTATTAAAAAGACTAAAGGAGTAAAAAAAATCCTAAATATTAACACACATGCACACACAAACAAAGTGCAGTTCCTTTTGCTGAGAAAAAGTTTTTGTTAAAAATAAACCCTATATCACTGTAAAGAAGCTTCCAAGTAATTAAACTATATTGCTAATCTGCCACAGGAACTGTTTCCGTAAGCCATAAGCTTAATTGAAACCCAGAATGTTTTTTCTGTATGTTTTGTATCCTTTAAATATTCCTTTGAGCAGATATTTTTAAACTTCCCATCCAGCTGAAACATGAGATTTCTCCTTTCTTAGGTCAGCCAGCTCTTGCCTAATTAGTGATTTAATTGCTGAACTGTCTATACAGCTCAACAAAAAAAATAAAATAGATTTTTTTTTCTTATTTATTTGCTTCTCCAAATAGATTCCATCAACCTCTGCCACTGCATCAGTAATTTTTTTTTTACTTTTTAGTTATGCACATTGTCTCAGTTGAAACCCTCCGGCTTAATCTGGATCACACACGCACATAAATCAGCGAGAGGCTGATCCTTCTTTGTCAAGGCATGTCAGGCACAAGCCATTTGGCTTTCTGTCTGGGTTTTCATTAGACTGTATTAATGTTCTCTCTGCCTGCAGTGTGCCAAGAGTATCATTAGCTGTTCTCTTTCCTTGGACTGTTGTCGTGTAAGGTTATTCATCGCCTTCAGTCTGAGCTAAGGGTCACTCAAGAAAAGGATCTGTTATCACTTTCTTTACAGTCTGTCTTTTTATTTGGCATAGACTTTGTATACATATTATGATCCTGCAGTAAGCTCTTAAATGGACTAAACAATATAAGACCAAGGGTTTTGAATCTAATCCCACCCACCTTCTGCAACAAAACTTTATCTAAGACTTTGAAACTGAAAGGCGTCAAATCCTATTGAACAAAAAAAATTTCATAAGAAATTCCCTACACTCAAAATTTTTAATGCCTTTACTTCTTCAAGTAAAATAAAGGCAGAAAAAAAAAAAAATCTTGTTGCCACCACACTGTAGAGAGTAAGCTTGCCCAAAGGTATGGTTGACTGGCCCAGACAATTCTGAAAATCTGTGGCAAAGTTGGGAAGGAACACATAGAATCACAGAAAGGTTTGAATTGGCAGGAACCTTAAAGGTGGTCTAATTCCAACCCTCCTGTCACAGGACACCTTCCACTAGACCAGGTTGTTCAGACCTCCATCCAACCTGCCCTTGAACACTTCCAGGGATGGAGCATCCGCAGCTTCTGTGTGCACAAAACTCACATATAGTGTGAAGAAAATCCTGTATTTACTACCAAACAGACACACTCACTACCACTGTATTACACAACACATTGTAGGGGTATATGGCTCCACGAAGAGAATCCAGTACCAAGAGCTTTGGATTCCTGTGCTATCACTATCTTTTTGAGAGACATGGAGCAAACCATGAGGCAAGTCTATGCTTCATTTTCCCACTTCTTAATTTTTCTTCCACCTTGTCTCTCATTTAAACCAGTCTGCCATTGGAGCACTGAATCTCACTACAATACTCACCACACTGCTCTCAGCTGTTATTCAAATTTGGCTGAGAGATGCTGCTGAGCCTGGGATGTGAGTCCCTAATGGCTTCCACAATGCATAAATTGTGCAGTTATTTTCTTAGATATTTTTTGCCTAGTGACATGCTCATAAGTTTTTCTAAAGACATGATAAAATATTGTCTCTTTTTCTTTGTCCAACTTAACCACCAACGTTCCTAATAATTTGCTAATTAACAATCTCAGGTGGGATTAGAGACAAATACACCTCCCTCACGTAAGCTGACAATATTCAGGACACATGATTTGCAAGGTTTGAATTGAAGTTCATTTCCTGGAGATATTATAACTTGTTACAAAGCTCACAGAAGATGAAGGATGGGACCTATGTTGCAGCTGTTTACAGCTCCCTTTCTAGCTTTTAAACTCTTTCTAAAACAATAATAAAATTAATATTAAATATTCAAATGACATAACTTTGGGGGAAAAAAATCATCCTTTCTGCTGCTGTATTTGAATGAAGAGAATTCAGTGGTAGGAAAGTCTGAGAGAACAAATACTTAAGATCTCTATCAGAAAATATTTACAGAATCACAAGATCACAGAATTGTTAGGGTTGAAAGAGACCTCTGGAGATCATCCAGTCCAATGCCCCTGCCAAGGCAGGGTCACCCAGAGCAGGTGACACAGGAACACATCCAGGTGGGTTTGGAATGTCTCCTGAGAGGGAGACTCCCTGAGCAGCCTGTTGCAATGCTCTTCCACCCTCAGTGTAAAGAAGTTCCTCCTCATATTGAAGTGGAACATCTTGTCTTTTAATTTATGGTCATTGCTCCTTGTCTTGTCTCTGGGCACCACTGAAGAGTCTGGTACCATCCTCTTGACAACTGCCTTTGAGATATTTATATGTATTGACGAGATTCTCCTCTCAATCTTCTCTTCTCTAGACTAAAAAGTGGTCTCTCCTCATAAGATTGATGCTCTAGTCCCTTAATCATTTTTGTGGCCTCTTCTGGACCTTCTCCAGTAGCTCTTTGTCTTTCTTCAACTGTGGAGACCAGAACTGAATGCAAGACTCCAGATGTGGCTTCACCAGGGCCAAGTAGAGGAGGAGGATCACCTTCCTTTGCTTCCCACACTCTTCCCAATGCCCTCCTGGCAGCAAGGACACACTGCTGCCTCAATGTTGCACTAGAGTGATCAGCAAAGTACCTATAAAGTAGGGTAAGCCTCAAAACTAGTAGAAACAATGTCTCTTCTCTTTTCAATACTTTTGCTTTAATAACACTTTTACAAATGCTGGAAACCAAGACGTTGTTTTCCATTACCCAGGGAATAGTGATTTAGGTTAAGTTTCTTCTACAGATATTAAGAAGCAGAAAAAAATTACAATGAATTTTGCATAAGGCTTTTCCACATGCCCGTGTCCTTGCAAGGATGGCTGTCCTTCAAAACGAGAGCTATGAGAAATCACGTAAGAGCCTGTGGATATGAATCACGAGGAAAAGACTAAGAGTTTGCTTGTTCTTATTCAAAATTAATAAAGGGAATTTAAAGACTTGATGAGAACTTTTCACACTGGGGAAAAAAATAATTAAAAAATATGGGGACATTGGAAAGCATCCAAAATATACATTTTAGAAACTACAGCTGACATTCAGGAGTTATCTATCACATTGCTCTTCCTATGTTAATACTCTTATTCTGTGCACTGAAGTCAGGTACTTCCCCCTGGCACAGCCTACCAGAGTCTACATTTTAAACAATAATTCTATCTGGACAGCAAGAGTTGAGTAAGTAAACAGCAGCAGAGGCTTGTCAGGTTTGTCAAAAACAGTAGATGAACCTTTTTTCATACAGGTCTTCAAGAATTTCCATTACATTGACTCTCTATCCATTTGTGAGCCAGACCTGTATCAATGGTCAGAGCTGGAAGGTGACAGAGGGAGCTATTCTGAAATCTTTTACAAGATAAGCTTGAATTATGAGACCTTCCCAGTCAGATAGGTGTCTAACCAGTGTTTTGGGAAGTCTGTGCTCCTCCTTTATTTATTAAAAAAAATACATCTGGGGGACAAACTAAAAACATGGCACCAAATGGTGATCCTGTTATAGTGACCTCAGAACTGAACTTGAAACTAGAAACTTCTGTTCCAGCTTAATCAGACATTTGGTCCGGGGTACTCGAATTTACTCAAAATTGCACGTGACTGGATTAAAATTCTACATTCGTGTTCCTAAAGCTGGATCATTAATACACACACTCAGTCCTGTTCTATACCCAAATCTGGGCACAGTTTTCTTGTTCTCTGAAACATTATGCAAGCAACAGACCTTTCTGGAGCAAGAGATGGTTGTTAGAAGCTCAGGAATTTTGGAAGAGTGAGTTCAGTTCAGTAAGTTAGCACCAAATTTTTTTTTTTAAATAATTAGACTCTTTGTTCCTTTGAAACAGTCTTTCTCTGTTTTTGCTTACTTGTAGCTGAAGTTAGGCAAAGGACAAAGGCAAGAAGGTTCTTTCCAGAACTGAATCCTGCAGAAACTGTGCCTAAATCAGCCAGAGTTAGGACTGAGCAGCTGACTGAATCTTAATTTCTACAACTAGATGAATAATTTAAAGCACACTACCATCAACACCTGGTAAATGTTTCTTTAATATTGTTTCCTTTTTCTTAATTTCTGCATTTCTCTGGCTGAAATTACTCAAATTCACACATCTTTCCTTCATACTTTTAATACGGACTTTGATGTCTTTTTGAGAAAATGCTTTGTCAGGAAAGAAATGCAAGTGCACCACTTTCAACAAAATTGCATGTAAAGCTGGGTCAGCACCTCTGAAGAGAGCTCATGTTGGAACAGCAGCTCTTCCTCCAGTGCAGCTGTGCTTTTCCTGCTTGAGAACATTGTGGAATCATTTGCCACTGGGTCATTTCTGGGGACTCTCAAAAGATGTGAAAAAGAGATTGGTTTCAACTTGAGCCTGATGGTTGAAAAAAACCCGAAAACTCCATACTGAAATGTTTTTGTTTCCTTCCTGTCACAATTAACTAAGATGTTTTGTAATGCTGAACTCTTCCAAGCTGAGAATGGCTTTTCCATTCATGCAGTGGTTGTAAATTAAGGTCTGCCTTGCACTCAGATGGTCTCAAAAGTTACAACAACAAGGAGCCCCTGACCATCTGATGAAAAAAGAAGAGAGATTTTGATCATCGCATTTAGTAATAGCTGTTACTCATCCTCTATGTTTTCACTAAACTCCACCTTTTCACCTTTAAAATCAAGGATACTGCTGAGGTCCCCTTGGCCTATGCTGAACTATATTGGCAGATGGAAGTGATATGAAAATCAGGTGCCTTCAATGTGAGGTTTGAATCAATGGAGAATAAACTTTTCAGTGGACTATAAGGTATGTGAGCCTTATGACTGATCTCTGTGGAGAGAATTCTTTTAGGGAGATAGGATGGAATTCGATAGTTTCTTGTTTGTACAAAAGCACCACCAACATACTGTTTACCCTTCCCCTGGTGTTGGATCAGCCATTGGAATCAAGAAGCATAAGTGAATGCAATCAAACTTCTGTGCAGGAATAGGCTGGCTACCTCAGGTGTCTGCATCCCCCTTAATCCCCAGGCTGCTGATGGACCTAAAGTCTTGAAAAAGAAGGAGAGGGTTTTGTCCTTTTCATCCATCACAACTCAGACTACAAAGCACATATTTAATCTATGGTGATCACTCTATGAAATAGAAGTACCTCTTCCCATTCTTCCCCCCAGTCTGTGTTCACCATTTTGTTTTGCTGTGTGAGCACAGTCGTCAGGCTTTTGTTTGCAATCACCAGGCAAGTAACCTCACAGAAACAGGCAAACACTCAATTCAGTTCAATTACCTTGAGCTTTCATTAATTGGCTGGCTCAAGTGAAATACTTCCCCTAAAACCACCCACAACGTGCAACAGAACACTAATGCAGGGAGCACTCTCTCTCCTGAAGATGCTTATCACTAATGAGCCTCAGATTCCTTTCATAAGCCAATTTCCCATTCCACATAGCAATTATGTAAATGAAGGTGAAGTTCCTGATAACTTCCAACTTGGCTCAAAATTAAAAAAATTAAAAGCATCAAAAAATTTCATTTCAGTTTGGGGAAGGAACTGTCTACCCATACTAAAAAATATTTTTTTTCCTTAAAAGGCAATTTAAATGGGCTTTCCTCTTTATACCAAAAGAGAGAAATAAATGGATGAAAACCCTCCTACAAATTATATTGTTCAAAGCATTTACTTCATTGTGTGTAGTCCCTCAATTTCCTGCTGCAGGCAACTGCTGCCAAAACCAGGCACTGTGCAATGCAAACAGTGAACAACATTCTAGATTAAGTCTATTGGACATGACATGAAAGCCTTCAAATCCATCATGTAAACATTTTTAGGGCCTTCACTACATCTTCACAGTGCGAGTTCTCCGCCTTTATCTCTCACAATGCTTATTGTAGATGTTGTTCACATCTCTTTTACAGGTGAGAACCTGAGGTGCAGCATGACTTGGACCTGTTTCCTCAGGAGTATTGAATGTAAGTCAATGTAAATTAGGCCTTTGAGGGACCTTGAAGATCTGAATCTAAGTGTCTTTTCTAACATTGCAGAGGAAAGAAAATTGTTGGAGAGTAAGAAACAGAAGCCAGATCTCACAGTTCAGCAACAGTATGGACTCCCTGCTCTCTTCCTCACTTCCTGGTATTATAGTAACCTCTATCACTGGAAATCAAAAACCAAAACAATCTGCAGTTTAATTTAGTTTCATTAAAACTTAAAACCCAATTCATCAGTAAAAAATAAAAATTAAAAAAACCCTCCAGCCTTCCTATTATAATCCACAAATAAAATTAATTCATTATAGAAATCTAAACGTCTGCTTTTGCTTCCTGTGTGCAACACCAGTATGAAAGTACACAGTATTTTCTTGTATCCTGTTGGAGGTCCTTTGTAGTCTCTTCTAATCTAAACTTGAGACTCTGAGCTCTGGTGAGTGTATTTTCAATCAAATATTATTACGTCTAATAACACGGAAATCCTTATTGTGTTATTTGTGCCAGGGATTTTTCATCTCCCACAAATATAATCCCTACTTTATTAGTGATTGAAAGGAGTTATTACACTACTTCCCACTACCTAAGAGGGAGGGAATTAACCCTTGACATTTCTGAGAAGGTCACATGATGAAAACTCAAATCCTGACTTCCACACACTTCTTAGAACAGAGGCTACTGGTGAGGTTCCCCAGATCTACCTCAGAATCTGTATAGTCTCTTTGTTGCAGCCACTAGCCTTGAATAAAATTTTTAGGATGGGATTTTTTATATCTCATTTTAGTCACAGAAAAGGCAGACAATTAATCTGATATTTTTCTTTTTATATCAGTGGTAAGAAATCAAGACCTAATAGCAGGAAATCACTGTAATGTAAAATTCATCCTTCAGACGTGTAACCAAGTCCTCCCAGTATTACTTATTAGAGAAACTTGCTCTATAACCTTAGGTTACTCAATCTGTCTGTAAGATCATGTAAGAAACCCCCATTCCTCCTCCTGAGATTGTGAGTTAAAGTCCAGTGCTAAGACCAGGAGAGAGACCGGCAAGAGATGATTCAGAGCTATGAGGGGCATGGCAGAAAATGTGTCCACATGGAAGTTAGTCCAGAGGAGGTATTTATTAGGTCACAAAATGTACCAGGACAAAGCCAGGCTAAAGATATTCAATATGTTTTTGTGCTTGGCAGTATAGACATAAGCTCTTGTTTACCTCACAAGAACTTGGCCTCAAAGCTGAGTTAACTCACAGCAGTGAGACATGCTGAGATGTGCAGATGGAAAGTGCTACAAAGAAGTGGCAAGACCTAGTAGCTGTTACTGAGCAAACACTAAAAATCCTTAATGGATGTATCTGAGCTGTTTAAAATAAAATAGGGGTTTTGTCCCCCCATCTTAATTGCTTTGCTCTGTTGCTTCTGAAGAAATAAATGTGTGTCTTTCTCTATACACATGACAGAAATTAAGCTCAAGTTTCCCAGAAAGTTAAAGAACATTGCCCAGTAAACAGGAAGGTGTCATCTGCCTAAGAGCAGCCCTAAGGTGAAAAAGGTATTATTAAAGAGAAAAACTCCCCTGAAGCATTATCTGGCTGTATATATTAAGCTACTCAGGTACTGTGCAAAAGGGATGTAGCTAAACTGGTGGGGGAACTGATTTTTGCTGTTTGAGATTTAAAACTCCTTTCCCCTGAACAGCCCTTAACTGCACACTCATCTCAGCTGGTCTCTGTTTCATATTCACAACAAATTGCGTGTCCAAGCTTTGATGAACACAGAGGGTTGTGAAACAGGTGAGGCAGTGCAGTCTCCTTCCTTGAGATGTCAGCTCAAGCTCCAAGGAAGCTCTGCAGTCACCTGTGCTCATCACGTGACTCACCTTCTGGACCTGGATCCAGAGGTGTCCACCAGACACTGAGAAGAGTCTCCCATGTTGGAGTTCAGGTGAAATAACAATTGTTTTAATGTGCATGTAAATGAAGTAGTTTTATATTTTCCTTTCCACAGAATAAGAGAGAAGGTCCTAGACTGCTGCTCCACTCCCTTACTGTTCCACCTACACTGGAGTGCTGAGAGCCAACACCTTCCCCCACACTAACCCTCAGTTCTTGCTGTGAAGGACTACAGTATGATGAACTCCAGAGCCAGTGGCTGTATTCAGACAGTCAAAAGCAGAAATTGGGTCACTGCTGAAGATTGTCTAAAAGCGTATTAGCAAGTTCTCACAGGTTAATATATAGAGATTTGGGGAAAAACATGTTCACGAACAGAATCTCCTAATTTTTGATGTGGTACAGCAGATCTGATGATGATGAAGCATACTTCAATTTAGGACATCAGCCATATTTAAAAACCTCCCACCCAGGAGAAAAGTCAGTGGTTTTAATTACATTAACAAATTCCCAGATTCCTGTTATCACTGCGACTCATTGCACAGTGGAAATAATAGGTCAAACATTTCCCTCTTTGGATCTGCTGAATTACTCCCTAAAATGTGAACAGACCATAAGAAGTTTCAAGACCATAGATAATTATGTACTTTCCTACATTGACATATATTAGGGAAAAAAAAAAAAAAAAACAACAACAAAACTCTTTATGTTAAGTGAGTTTCACAATGTCCTTATTATAGCTACAATTAACCCCCTTAACACAGATGGGGAAACTAAAACAGAGGGAGGCTGATTGCTCAAGATCAGAGCTGGGAAAAAGAGCCCAGCAATCACAGGAATTAAGGACTAGTAAACCCTTCTGGGTCTTCAGTTCCTTCAGCAATCACATTACACATAGACAGATAGCTCAGTGCTACAAGACTCAGGGTTTTTTTTTCTGTTAAGTTTTATCCTGGGTTTCTGCTCCTGGTATTCACTGGCTTGAGTGAGTCCATTGGACATGAGGTGTTGGACATACACACTGGCTACTATCCATATGTGTCACAACTTCATTTTTTTGTGTTATTTAACCAAAAGAAGTGTCAGTAACACAGGGATCTTCTCTACTTTCTCTACTTCTCTACTTTCAACTGTGTTTCTTTTGTAAAAGCAACAAATGCTGAAATAATTCTTGGGAATCTAAATATAAGTAACATGACTGTTTCCTCTAAAAAAATGAAAAAAAATTATTCATATTCTTAAGGAGTTTATATTGTGTTTATATAATATATGAGTTTTTCTAATTTACTTTTTGTTCGGTTTCTTTTTTTCTTATATATATCAGCTTTTGATACTAGCAGTTGATGCCTGTTAGGTAATATGCAATATCATTTCTTTAAAATAAAAAAATAGAAGATAGAATACCATCCCTCAGTTACATGCTTTTCATGCTGCACTTTCTACATTGTCTGCAGCATTATAAAATAATCTTGTGAAACAGGTCTCTCAAAGTCATAGCCTGCAATACTAGAGTAAAAAATTATGGCCCAGAGTGGCTGGAGACTGATTTTATCACTTTCTATACTGACACAGAAAGATGTAGTGAGTCAACAACTCTGCTGATCTCCCCACCACATGCAGCCCTTGGAGGCACATTTAAATGGACATGGTGTAATTTCAGGGAGTTTATGATCTTGCCAGTGGAGAGGGTTGTGGGAACACATTTTGAATACTCATTATGACTTCCCACACACGTATGCAAGGGGAAGAATAAGTTACACAGCATCTGCATTAGAAGGTGAACTTTTACCCCTTGTCTGCAAAATCCGAGCCTGTCATTTTGAACTCTCTTAGTTCCTACAGAGTGCATGATTTGCATCATACATTTTTATGTTAGAAGCTGTATAATTTAAAATCAAGGTGAAATTGTGGGTTTTCCTAACATTCTTCTTCAACTTATCAAACCTTTAAGCAAGTGCTTATCTAATAAATGATCAGGTTCCATTTAAAACTACAGCATTATTTTTAAGCTTCAAGTAACAAACCAGCATTTTACTATACACAATTTTACAGCAATCACCAGAGAAAGTGTCTGCTTCTGACAGATCAGGTCATATTCACAGGCTACATATAGTGTGGAGGAAGTTGTTTCTTCATGGAACACAAAAGAGGATCCAAATTTATGTGATCTTAGAGATAGAAAAGAAGAAACCAAAAACTGAAATGTGATTTTGTTCCCCCAAAGATTGCACCTGTTTGAGCCTTTTGGTTTGTTATTGTACTTCAAGCACTTCCCTTTGCGTTGTTGACAATGCAAAGGCAGGATAAATTGTAAATTATTCCCTGTTCAGGATACACCTAGCTTTTAATATTCGGCAAAGGTGTGAAAACTTTATATGAAATCCAAGACAAAAAGTGAAGATGTAAACATCCAGACATTACTTCTACATATGTAAATCTGTAGGAAAGGAAGAGTTGAGTTCCAGCATTATCTGCAGGTTCTGTATGTCACACCAGTAGGGAATGCAGGTCTAAAGAGGAAGAAGAGAGTTGAGTTGTTCTCCTGTTCTTCAGTACGTCACACAAACCTGAGGTCTCATTCTCCTCAGGCCTCTACCTTCTTGTCCAGTTTGTTGTAGTTCCCTTGACATCTTGATTACTCCCTCTTAACCTTTTGTTAGAGTGAGCAAGATCAGGTCTTATGGGCAGCAGGTCTAATGGTTCAAGGCTGTTGTTCAAACCAGATTCGCATTCCATGTAAAGTAGAACTGGGTGTTCCAAATGTTTCTACTAAAAAGTTATCCACAGAAAGCAGGGCAATCCTTTCTCTCAAGTGGAAATGGAACAGAAAAAAGAAGAACCCAAACTCAAATCCAAAAAATCCAACTCAAAACCAATTGCCCCAATGCACACGTCTCTTTTAAAAATTAGTATTGAATATACTTCTACAAAGGTGTGGTACAGCTCACATACTGGAGCTGTGCTTTGCACACAAAGCACTGGTTAAAGCTCTATGGCTCAGGTTTAGATTGTTTCAGACTAGCTATAAAAATGGTCCTTTTCAGACATAAAAGAATTCATGCACAAATCACCCATAACTTTCCCCTCTCATGGTGACATCATTATCCAACCTGGGACATAACTTTTCTGCAGATGGAATATTTTGAGTCAGCGGCTAGAGGGTATATGTCTCTAACTATTTGGATTCCTTGTGCTTATCTCACATGTTTGGAAAGGTATTAAATTTATATATATATATATATATATATATTTGCATCTTTGAAGCAGTGCCATCATTTTACAGACAAGACACAGTTTGTCCTGCTGTCTGTGTTCCCTGTTTTAATCTCTAGACTGCAAGATTTTTCAGAGCAGTTGCTGTCAGTGATATCGATGGGAAATTAAACCAGCCAGCATTCCTTTGCTAGAATAGTAAATTAGGTAAATCCTTCTGAAAGGTTCACATATGAATGCACAGCAAATTCTCTTATTTTTCTTATTTATGGCCACATCTCATACATAATGTTAAGCTACAGAGGCCACAGAGTTAGTTAATAGAGATCAGTTAATAGCACAGAATTCTTTGCTGAACCCCAAATTCTATTCCTGGTTTGTCAAAATTCAAACCTGGCTTCTATTTCCCAGTATATTTTTTGTCAATTTATGAAATTCATGGTGAAAATATAAACACAGTTTTAGTCTTACGAAATATAAATAAGCAAACCACACCACTTCCACAACTTCATTTCAATAAATAAACCATTGCACCACTCCAGAAGGAAAATATTAATTCATTTTTTTACATAATACAGTGGATTTTTTTTTATGTCAGTGTCAGAATGAAGGAAAAGATTAAGACAGTTGTTCTCACAGTGGAGTCTTCTCCTTACTCTTACTTTTTACTCTGAAAAACCCTTCAGGAGCATTATGCAGAATCCTGAATCAAGATTCACCTTTGATTCTCTGCTGGGAAAGACAAGAGCACCATTTTCTTTCTATATTGACTATGTCACCTTCCTTACCTTCTATTATTACTTGCCTAATTTGCACACATATATGAAGGCACAAACTGCAATCACAGCCTTTTTGTGCCAGGTCTTTCACAAACACAATTGAAATGTCTCTCTCTGCAAAGTTCCTGCAACTTCTTTTATAGTAAATGGACAGAAATAGGCGTGATTCAACTCATCTTAAAATAGATATGTTAAATTACTCCCTCCAATTACCTGGCTCTGGCTATAAAGGGAGACTAGTTGATTAGCTTATGTGGAGACACTCACAGCATAGGTATCAGCAGTTAGATAAGATTATTTTTACCCTTAGTCACAGATTTCCAAGCCTTCTTCCATCTCACAGCCATAACTCAGGTTACAGATGATTTATTACCTGCCCTTCGAATATAGTCTAACACAAGACAACTATTTCCTGCTAGTATAGAAATCTTGGTGAAATAAGGTTTGTTAGAAAGCTTATATATAAATCATGCAAGGTATCTTCCCCAGGGAAGAACAACTATTTTCTGTAGCTGGTAAGAATATATATATATATATGTTTTAACTAATGAATATTGACTTCTTTCTTAGCAACTGTCATCTAAACTGCCATCTCATTATATTTAAATCCTAATTTTTTAAGATCTTCTACATCCCATAGTCACTAGGACATCCTGACCACCTATATTCTCAAGAAACCATCACTCCCTGTAGCATGTCTGTAATGATTTGGTAAGCAAAACACAGGGCCACGATTCACCATCCACAAATTTTTTTAAAGAAAGTCTTAAATATACTTATGACCCCCATACAAAAACGTAGTTTCACCTCCCTGAAATTGTAGTCATTTAGTTCCTACTAGACCCCAAAGTCTTCCACCTCAGATGACTGCTGAGACTTCATATTTATCACCTTGGTTGTGTGGCAAAATCTTTATTGCAGAATTACTTGTTAAATGTGAAAGTAAACATGAAGAGGCTGAGTTGAATGAGAATTTAATCAGGCTAAATGATCTTATTACTGAGGAACTCCTCTAACAGGTGGCTACAGACATGCTGCAAGATCCTTCATATATATTCCTTCACTCATTTCCACATTTTAGATCCCTGTGCCCTTTCTTTTGGAAGTTTAACTATTTAAAAAAATATAGAAACAACTTTTAGAGAAACAGAATGATGACAGAGGAAGAGAGCAAATGACACCAAGTTGGGGGTCTGCTCTGAGTTCACACTGAATTCAAGATGCAGGACAAACTTTCAGTTTTATCTGTTATATCTCTAGAAAGACAATACACCTGTTCTTCCATCTTAGCACTAAATCTGCTGCACCATCATTTCAGGTACTTGGAGCTCACAGGAATTTATAGCTCCATGAACTGCTAAGACAAACTCTGATTTTGGTTCTGATGACAGACTTGAAGGAGCTTTGTCGGTAAAACAGAGTTGTCTCCTGCATAGAATTCTGGATATATTTTGTGAGGGTTTTTTTTCCTCCAGTGATACATATAAATTTTTTATATGCTAATTTGTAGCAGTGAATTGTCAAGATTTTCATAATTTATTGCAAGCTATCCATTTTTTAATGCAACTTTGCCTTTTTGGCACTCAGTGAAGAGGGAGTGTTAGAACTTATTGCAGACCTTAAGCTATGATATGCTATTTAGTTCGCCCATTTTGACATTCCAGTTCCAGAAGCACTTTTCTACTGAAATTTCAGTATTCCAGACTAAAGAAAAATAAATAAATAAAGACTAAACCAACCCTAATAACTGGTGACTTATGAAAATTTAGACTCTGAAGTCAACAAACCAGGGTTGAACATGACAAATTTATTTGCGTGTACTGAGTTGCAATTCCACTTTTTAGAAGGTTTGAAAACTCAGCTGCTGAAGGTTGAAAATACACATTCTTTAGCAGAGAAATACTCACACAGCCCCTTCAGGGCTAAATAAAGCTTACTAGGAAAGTGCAAAGACAACATTTTTCAGGCGTGAACTCGTTCAATGCATCATCATTTTCCTATTTAAGTGTTTGAAGAGACTTGTTTTAGTTTTGAAATATTGTGTTTAGCATATTTATATTTAGAATAAATGGAGATGTTATATTTAGGATAAATAATTTCTAAAGGAGACACCATAATTTTAAAATTGCTTGATTCAAAAAGTTCAGAGTGTTTTCTACCCCAGTGTGACTTTTGATTAAAGCTGCACATTTCTGAGATGAATGCTTTATCTTAACCTTGCCTTTTGACATTTGAATTCGCCTCATGGAAAGAATTACATAAAACTACCTCTCTACCTATACATAGATTCTGTGATGATAAAAAGCAAGTTGTTTTATTAATTTCCTTGTACAAAAGATCCTAACATAAATGCAGTCTCTTATCTCTGATTTGTTCTATAAACCAAGGTTCATTTCTCAGACATGCTGAAATGTGAGATGATGGAATAACTGACCTGCTTGGAATCAGCAGAATTTTTTTCTCCCTAAATGCCTAATGCTTTGTTAAAACAAACAGGATCTACACTTTTGTAGTGTTTATTTCTGTTTCTAGACTCATAGCCAGTTACCTAACAGACTTTTTATTTAGAGAATTCATATCTGAAAAAAATTTTATTCTTCAAAACCTTACGAGATTGTTAATTTGTTGTATCACATAGCTGTGCAGCTGACATTCTATATATTTATTCCAAATATTAATTTAGGTGTCAAAATTCCCTGAGTAAAGTATGGGACATTAAAATAGGACACCACATAGTTTTTCATTAGTGCAAAGCTGTGTACAACTGTTGCCTGGGTACAATTTACCTACTGAATTGGTGTAAATGATTCATCAGTATTTAGATCAGTGGTGGATTTTAAAGGACTCTCAAGACTGAACCTTACATTAGGTTGAAGGCAACAAGGATCACTGTGTGGGGAAATCAAAAGCACAAAAGTGAACCTGGAAAAAAAGGTTGGGAAATCTCATAGCCACTAATTTGTCTTTTCGGTTTCCATCCTTTGAAGTATTTATGAAAGGCCTTGACTGGAAGATGATTGAATCTTGCACAAGGAAGTAGCACCTCAGTCAGAGAGATCTTCAGTTTACACCTTTTTGTCCTTTTTCTCTGTTTCTTTCTTCTTTTCTCTTGGAATATCATGGAACTAGATCTGTTCAGATTGTGAACTAATGATTCTTAAAATGTCTGCCCATACAATCATAGAATGGTTTGGGTTTGAATGGACCTTAAATATAATCTAGTTCCAGCCCCTCTGCAATGGGCAGGGGCAACTTCACTAGAGCAGGTTGGTCAGGGCCCCATCCAGTCTGGTTTGAATGTTTCCAGGAATGGGGTCATGTCTTATGGTCTCACAGCTGAATTTTTCTAAGACAACTCATCCTGAAAATACCTTATCTCACAGTGAAGTCCCCTCTGAATATAATTTTTATTTGTAAGGTATGTTTCATTATATATATATATTAAATACACATTTATTTTCAGATTAATTTTAATAAGTTTTGAAAACAAAACCATGTGTTTGCTAAAGCATAAATTTCTTTCCCTTTTTCTCATGCTTCAAAAGCAGTAACCTTATCTTCAGTTAATGGAGGCAGAGATTACCTTCCAAAAAGTTATTGGAACTAATGACTGCAATTTCATACTGTTCCACAAGTCATGGTGCTGTTTCTTCTTGCTCTAATGAACAACTAACTGCAACTGCTTGTTTTGACTGCATTAAGAAGCCATTTACAAGAAAAGGTTTCTCTTTAATAATTGAAGCCGAATTCCTTCATTGGGAACTTCTCTGAGATAGTCAAACACTAACAAAGAAATTAGGATAACTACTTGTTTATTAAAATCAGGCACAAACAGTTAATTATGGAACACATCAGAAATGTAAATAACCTTCAAATTATGTCTTAGGTGCAAGGTAGCCACAGATCAAAATTTAATTTACAGGAAAAGGCAGTCAGTGTGACCACAGTCAGTGAACCTGTGTAGTTCAGACACAGGTTACAGTAATGTTCTTCATTTTAGGGACATGGTTCAGTAGTGGACTTGAATGTATGAGGTTAATGGTTCGACATGATCTTAAAGATCTTTTCCAACCTAAATGATTCTATCATGATTTCATGATTTTCTGATCTAGTTTTTTATTTTTTTTCTTTGCATACAGCAGTGTTACTTGTTCCTTGTCACTTAATGTCAAATATTCCATTTTATGAAAAAGCTTAAAACTGTGGGTACATGAAACACCTCTACATCACCAACCAAAAGAGTGAATGTATAATGACAATCACTTTTTCTTAACTTGTCTGGAACAAATATTGTATCTTATCTCCCCTGCCTTGTATGAGATAAATGAAGAAAGAACCACATTCCTTGGCTGTCTGCACTTTTAGACAATAATCCAATTTAATTGACCAAAATTAGATGGAAGACTTCTGCAATCTAATAAAGATTAATATGGCAGGTGATAATTTTTCTTAAATACTTTGTATTACTTGTAATTACATTTTCAGGCCAAGACTTCAGAAAATATTTGTCTATTTGAAGCTTTGAGAATTGGCAGTGTGGTACTTCTGGATAGAGAAAAAAAAGAAATCAGAACTCAAATCAAAGTCCTGAGTAACTTCTTTAGTTATATGCCATGCAAAATATTTTTTGTTCCTAATGTTCACCCACCAAAACAATTTCCTTGGCCTATGAGCCCAAGGGGATAGGCAAAAGCTATCCCTTGTTGTAGAACATGAGAATGAAGCACAGTGGGTTGAAAACCAGAATTTATAAAAAACCCTTACTTCAACTTTCACTTCTATAGAATAATTCTCTCAAAATGGTAACTCATCCAAGTGGTGTGCAAACTAAAGCAAAACACTGCAGAGGAAATGAAAATTTGTATTTTTCCAGAGATTTGGCTTATCTGGCATCTCCAACAATGTAATTCACGCTCATATTCTTTTCCAGCAGCAGTGATGTTAAGGTTTATCCCATGCATATCATCTTCCTTATCTAGTCCTCACCTATACTGTTCTCCTGGTCTCCACCATTCTCCCCTCTTTCATATCAGAAAATCAAGCTAAAACAGACAATCCCAACTGTTTCTGAGCAGTACTCTTTCTCCCAGCATTTTGACCAATGATCTTGTGTGCTTAGCGATAAACTTTAAAATAAAAATATTTTAAAGATATGTTTTTAAGATAAGCTCCTGCAGTCTTTCAGCTTGTGTCTGTAGCCTGGAAACTGATGAATGACTGAATGTTCATTACTTCTATGAATCCTTGTCCCAGAATTTATACAGTAGCCTAAAAATTTATGGAAGAACTAAGCACAAGACAACACAGCTGAGGAGCAAATTATACAAATGTGCTACTGTGAGATGGCACATTCACCTTCCCTGTTTCTTTAGCTGCTTGTGCTTGAGTCACACAGATTCACCCCACTGTTTGCTGTGGGTGGACACCATCACATGGAAACATTAACACACTATGTGGCTGAAGAGCACCAGAGGCAAAAGCCCCATGAGTCCACTCAGAAAGGCATTTCTAGAGTTTAACTTCAAATATGTCTATGTTAGCTCAGCCCTGCAGGACTGACGCTGGGGCCAATGAAGTTTGTGCTGTTATGAGTTGCACAAGAACAAGCAAAGAGCATAGTTTGTTGTTCACAAGCCCAGAGCAGGCTGCACCAATCATGGTATCTGCTCAAAGATAGGAAGATAAATTTCATAGGTGTTCAAAACCTGCATGAGAGCAACTGAAGTATGTGCACCACAAGTCTTGTTCCCTATCTTTTGTTGCCCAAAAAGGAGGATCTGGAATATGAGTCCTACAAGGAGCAGCTGAAGGAGCTGGGATTGTTTAGCCTAGAGAAAAGAAGACTGAGGGGAGACCTTATTGTTCTCTACAACAACCTGAAAGGAGGTGGGGATTGGTCTCTTCTTCCAGGTAACTAGTGATAGGAAAATGGGAAACGGCCTCAAGGTGCCAGGGAAGGTTCAGATTGGATATTTGAAAAAAATTCTTCCCTGAAAGAGTGGCTAAGCATTGGAACAAGCTCCCCAGGGAAGTGGTGAAGTCACCATCCCTGGAAGTGTTCAAAGCATGAGTAGACGTAGCACTCACTCTACAACATGGTTTAGTGGGCATGGTGGTATTTGGACAAAGGTTGGACTCGATGACCTTGGAGATCTTTTCTAAATTTTATGATTGTACAATTCCATGAAAAGTCACCAGCCACCGGTATTGTCTTGTCTTTGAGGAAACCCACCTTGCTAAAAATGCTTAGGAATATGAATTAATATATTTTTATTAATAGGGTGCATATGTAGATAGGATTCAGGCATATTCCTGTTCATGTACAAGCTGATGTGCAGCCTCGATGACAGAAGTGTCCAGACCACTGCAGCTCCTGGGCTCCAGCACAGCTCTCCTTTGATTTGACTGAGCCACACAGCCCATTCTCTTCCCAAAATATAGACAGGATATAGCCAAATTTTGGCCCATGTAGTAGCTCATCCAGGTTTCCTGTACAAGCTGTCAGTGCTGTGCCATGGGCGGAGTCCTTACTGTACACATTTGGTTGGTCACCACCAAGGGTTACAGACTTCAGCTTCTCCTCTGCAGAATTATTGAAAACTACAAGGGGTTTTGCCTCTGTTGCTGAAAACATCTACTGAGAAGCAAACATTGATAATGCTGCCAGTTCCTGAGGTATTATTGTAAATCCTATATGTTTAATAAAAATAAAAAGCCATGTGCGTTGGAAGATAAATACTGTGTCTTATTTATTTTATATATTTGCATATTTTATATATGTTATTACTGCATATATTCACAGATTTTACTATATAAATTTACATAATTGTTTTCAAAGTATATTTGCAGTTCTCACAGATCCTATAAACCCGATAAGGGAAAGATTAAAAATATTTCCTTTACACCAAACTTCTGAATCTCCCTTATTTTGTAGTCATTCTTGTTGGTGAGGCAGGAGTTTATTCACAGTTTTATAATATACTTGTTTCTTTGTAATGGTACTTTATTAGGGGTGTCTTACTGAAACATGCACAGCAATTTAATTAGTCCTATACCAGCTATCCTCATACTGAGAGAGGTCAGTGACATGAAAAAAGAAAAAAATAAAACCAGTATGGCCTGTGTGCCTTTAAGTTCAGCCCCATTAAATGATGCTCTCTTGCAGACCTATGAAATCAATTAGGAAGTACTTGCAAAGATAGCCAAGGAGAAACTGTTTAAATCCTTAATAGCTTAAATACCCCCTGTCTTGATGTCAGCCCCATAAAGCTATTAGAGCCCAGTCTGGATTGCATTAGCACTGAGAAAGCCAACTGCTAATCCTGTAACTGCACTGCTTGCCTCTCCCCTACCCCTGCATCTGCATGAATTGTTCCTTGAAGAGGTGAAAGAACCCTCAGTACTGACCTGACACTGAAGATGTATGGTAAATATAGGAAATAGTTGAGTTTTTTCCTTTGATAGTGCAGCCATCTCTGGTACAACAGGGAGTAGTCTGCCTTTTTTGTTGTTTGTTGTTGAGTGATTTTTGCCCCAAGAAAGTAAAATTCTATGTGTTCTCATACTGAGAATATTTCATTAGTTTAAGACTACCTATGCCAGAAACTACTGTAATTTGAGGGTGTTTCTGGAGAACTTCAGGGGGTTCTGGATATGTCAAGGGAAAATTACATTGAAATATTAAAAAAAAATAATTTTCTTTCTTCCTTGATGATTTTTCACAACAAGATGTTTTTCCAAACCTAGCCTACATATGTAAATTATATATTCATTTATTTTGCAAAAAAATTTCTTTATTCAAATTTTGAGTTTGGGATTTTTTTTTTCACGTGATTTGTTTTCAGATTTTGATATAACTCCATCTTATACAGATAAAACTTGTCTAATAATTTTGTATTTTATTTGAAGGAGACTTCCAAATTTAAGAACACTCTTTTTTACTTGAAAAAAAAAAGAGAGAGATCCTTAAATACATAATAGAACATTAAATTTGAAAATTGTCAGTAAGGAACCACATATAAGAGAGATGCTTGGGGATACGATGGTGCAAATTTCCTCTGCTTTTCTGACAAACACAAGCCCAACCCAGCCCAAATCCACACCTGAACAGAGAGATGAACAACTACGGAACATTAGGGAAATCCGGGTTTGGATCCAAATCTAAGCTCACTTATTCCACTCACACACTCCTCCATCTAACCCATGTACAGTTATGTCACATTCCTCTAGGATCTGCTCACCTGTCTGTCCTCCAATCGTAGCAAACAGCCTGTGGGGAATTCTGGATGGGATCTTCAGTCCAGCTCTTATCTGGTAATACCTGGGGAGGAAGAATGAAAAATTACATGCTGTTAAAGAAGTGATCACTTGATCCAACCTAAAAGTCTATGAATCTTGGGCATACGTTCTCAAAAGCACTCAAGAAATGGGCATGTTCAGGAATACTGGATCTTTCCTTCTGCTTTTCAGCTTTAACTGAAGTGATTTTAATCTGGCCTCTCCTATTTTACAGAAGGCAGAGTGGACACAATGTGTAACTAATGAAGAAAAGTTGTGAAAAGCTCTTGGCCCCCTGTAGGGAAAAGAGACGTTGTGAAACATCTGTGATAAAAAGCAGTGAGGTCAGACAAGGAGGGACAAAAATTTAATACAAAACAAACAAAAAAAAAAAGAAAAGGGAACTTCTGTGGAAAGAGCAGAAGTGCTAATCTCTCATCCAGGAGTACTTAAATTATGCATAGTGGTTATCATTCTGCTGTTCCATGTTGAGGCTACCCCATCAGGAAAATGTTACCATTAATCATTTGACCAGAGAGGGTGTGGAGTCTTCCTAATTGGAGATATCCAAGAAATGTCTGGGATGACACTGCTTGAGCAGGGAGGTTGGACCAGGTGACCCACTGTTTTCCCTTCCAACCATATCCATTCTCTGATGCTGTGAACCATATCTAAGCCAGCTGTATTCTGGTTTTTTGCTATCCCATAGCAGATAGATGTGTTAGATGAAGACAGAAAAAGAAAAAAATCAGCAATTCCACTGGCTTAAGTTACACATAGAATCACAGAATCTTCTGAGCTGGAGGGGACCCACAAGGATCATCAAGTCCAAGTGCTGGCCCCGCACAGGATAACCCAAGAATCACATTATGTGCTGAGAGTGTTGTCCAAAGTCTTCTTGAATTCTCTCAGTCTTGGTGATGTGACCACTTCCCTGGGGAGCCTGTTCCAGTACCTGAAATGTGAGCTCAGTCTAAACAGAGAAAAAAACCTCATCCTAGTCTTCTGTCATCACCACTTCCACGGATGAAGGATAAAAGGCAGTGCACACAATACATGGTAGCTCAGGATACCATCACCTGTTTGCAGATCTCCCACTGACCTGCTGTAACACCATGTTGGTGTCAACCTCCCTTTCTCTGCATTTTCCCTCCTTTGGTCTTATTATTTATAAATTTGTCATATCTCACAAGTATTTGCAGATGTTTTTGGACTGATTTTGTCCAAGCCTCTAAATACAAAAATAAAGGTTAAATTTTGACTTGTAAAGGTCTACAAGCAACTTAACACATTATGACTCTTAGCAGAATTATTTCCTTGGAAGAGTGTATCTATACATGGAAATGAACAGCTAAAACTGGCTAAGAGAAAAGATGAGGAAGTTGGGATTGTTCAGCCCGGAAAAGAGAAGGCTTCATGGTGACCTAATTGGGGTCTTTCAGTACCTGAAGGGAGCTTAGAAGAAAGGTGGAGAGAAACTATTTACAAGAGCATGCAAGAACAGGACAAGAGGGAATGGCTTCAAATTGAAAATAGCTTTAGATTAGATATTAGAGAGAAATTGTTTACTGTGAGGATGGTAAGGCACTGGAACAGGTTGCCCAGAGAAGTTTTGGTATAAATTTTGGATAAGTTTTCCTTATCCCTGGAAGTGTTCAAGGCCAGGTTGGACGGGTCTCTGAACAACCTGGTCTAGTGGCAGGTGTCCCTTTCCATGACAGGAGTGTTGGAATTAAGTGATCTTTAAGGTCCCTTCCTACCCAAACCGTTCTATATCTCTGTGAAAACACCAAGTTCTGTGTGAACTCCATAAGTCAATAATATGGATTTTACTTAACAATGAATGTGAGGTAGAGAGACGGGAAGAAATGAAAAAGAGAGGGGAGAGACATCAAGCAGAAGATAGTCACCACCCATGGATATAGCAGCGTCCCAATCTTCACCCTGGACTTCTCAGGGTTGGGGGTCCTGAGGTCATTCAAGGTTTTTCACCATTTATGCATTTTTTCTAACAAAGGAATTAATACTCATTGGCTACACAGTTCTCTTATTCTATTGGTTCAGTGATTTCCTCTCTTCTAATGCTAATTAGTCCCATGCTCAGTCTTTCTCTTCTTTTGAGTCCCTGGTCTCTTGTGTTGGTGGTCGTGATCTCCCCCTGCCAGAATTAGGTTTTAGCGCAGTTGCTGAGTTTGCTTTCCTTGTGGCCCATAAATTCTGCATTCTTTATGTCTGTTGTCAGTGACACATTCTTCTCTCCCAGCTTTTTTAACCTCCCCCTGGGTCTGAGATAACACCTGGACAATAGTACCACCTTTAACTTATCTCGAGCTCCTGCTGTAGTGGCTTAACTTACAGTCCAAGTTCCAGGTATCCACAGAGACATATTTGGGGGGGCTTTGGTGGTTGCTGATGGTTGCAGACGGCATCTGTTGCATAACTTGGGGTGATCTTTGTTTGACCAGTGATATGTGTACGAGCAGTTGTTTCTTGACACAGTTTGCCACAGTGGAAATTTTCCTCTGGATGCATTACCTGGGATGTGCTGACCAGATCTCACCTATGCCAGGCCTGGAGTCAGCACCATCCTATTAATCCATTCTGTGCTTACCTCATGGCAAAGTCCTTTGGTGGAGATGGTGTTTGAGTTGGGCAACTGTGCTCTTTAAGTCCTTACAAACACTTTGTCAGTGCCTCTACAAAAAAATCACACTGATGAATGGTTGAATACTGTGCTCAGTCCCTGCTAAGAGAAAAGACTGGGAGGAATGGTTTCAGTCTGAAAGAAAGTAGGTTTAGATTAGATATTAGGAACAAATTCTTTATTTTAAAGGTGGTGAGGCACTGGAACAGGCTGCCCAGAGAAGCTGTGCGTGCTCTATCCCTGGACGTGTTCAAGGTCGGGTCCTCCACCAGGAATGTGTAGAAAAGGACTGTCTGATAGTGATATGGAGATAATGCCTCCAAAAATAACAAGCTATTTTACTTCTAGAACCTTGGTAGAAATGGCATGTGAATTGGACACTTGGTAATACAGAATTATGGCAAATCCAAGAAATCCATAAAGGTACAGAAGGGCTGATGATGAGCAGAAGCTAAACAGTCTTTTTGCAAAGGGAGTGAAATGGACATAACTTGTCTCCCTGAGTGTGACCCCAGAAATCTATGAGGCTTTATGGTAAATTTTAAGGAAAAGAATAACTAGGAAATAAATGAGAAACTGCAGTACAACTTCAGTTTTTCTGCAATTAGGCTGAGGCTGGCTCATTAGAGTGAGACTAGGCAGTACCTCTGTTTGAGTAAACAGCTGGTTTGTAATGTTTGGGTTTTTTTTCCTTTTTAATGGCAAGAGCAGTGCAGAAAAGCTTATTTAGACTTCAGTAAAGTAGGGACAGCATGGAAAATTGCCAGCTAATGTGGAACAGGCACTGTGAAGGGAAGATCGGGATACAGAAAGCTGATTTTAAGAACTAAAGGAACTTCATAACTTAACTCCACAAAACACTGAACTATCAGATCCCCTCTCCATCTAAAAATACATTGGGAGGAACAAAAAAGAAGAGTGAGGTACAAAAAAGTACAGCTTTGGCACAAGAACAATCACATCCAAACTGCTCAAGAATAAATCCAGTTTAGACATAATAAGCTGTAGCTGGCAAAGGGGCAAGACTGAAAAAAAACAACAAAACAAACACCACCAAACAAAAAACACCTCTAAACAGAAGCAGGAATGAAAAAGCCAATCTGTTTTTAGGGGGAGCTCTGTAAATTTCCAAATTATTTATAGGACATGGATCTTTCTTATTTGCGGGACAGTGTTATTTATGAAGGCAGTGTATATTACTCCAAGTCCCTTCTCTCCTGCAAGATAAACTGCATGGGTCACCCAAGTAGCAATGAATTTGCCATCCCCACCTTCACTGGCTATTTGTGAATTGCTCATCTTTAAAATTAAATAATTTGAATAGCCTCTTTGTTTTCCTGTGCCTGGACACATACTAAGCCCTGATGACCTGTACTGACTCACCTAGAATGTTGACAGAGCCCCCTCGGGAGCCTGACTCCACTGACACATGTGCTGGGTGACACTGGCTCCCCTTACCTCCTTCTTCAGGAGGCAGACCTGCTGACATCTTTCAGTCTCTTGACACTGAGGTGCTCGGACCTCCTCTCCTAATGTTTTAGCTGTCATGTCATCTCTAGTGATCTAACCACACCATAGGGCACTACCTAATTCTAGAGGGTTTACATAAAAACCAACAGAGAGATGGATCAAGAGACCAGGGTGGTACCAGCCGTTTTACTGACACTTGGGGTTCCATACTTCCCTTCCTTCCTCCTCTCAGATTAACATCCGAGTATCTCAGCTCTCACCTATTCCTGCAAGTTGCTACCTACCTGTGTTTCCTCACCATTGACTGGCAATGACATTGTAACACCCAGGTTAGGAAGGGTTGTCTAGTTTGAGAGACACAATTTGTAATATAATATTGAGGTATCATGAGGTATCGCTTCCACCAGGAGCCCTGACTAGACTGCTTCTGCCTGATCCTTCCTAGAGAATGGAAATCAAAACCATTGGCCCAGTAACAGCATCATAGGAGCCAGGCAAGTCCAGAACTGAATAGCTTTCCTCCTGCTTTGAATTATACCCAAACATCTCCAAGCCTTAAAATTTCATCCTTAGCTAGGCCAGACTCAAATAAACAACCCTTAAGCTAATACATACTGCAAACAGATGAGCTGTGTGCTGAGCCTGATCAGTCAGCCCAGAGTTTCTCCTACTCCTCAGACCAGTGTTGGAGTTGCCCTCCAGCAACCCTTATCAGCAAAACATCTCCATTGAGTTACCACTCCCAGGGAGCCAAGTGTTGCAGCACCCTTGGAATTCAGTGACCTGACAGGCAAGGAACAAGACTTATTTTCTTCATGAAAACAGCATGAGAAGGAACCTCAAATCTCAATGCAAGACTTCATGGGCCACAAGGAAGGTTTGAACTCAGGGTTTTCAGATGATAAAAGCGTGTTTCCCCTCTGGAAATATTAGAAGACCTTTCTGTCCTGTACTGATGTTCCCAAGAAGAGGATTGCCAAATGTGTTGTCATCTGAGAGCTGCCAGATACATATTTCAGAAATTTATGCAGGACAGAGGAAACCTCTCTGACCATCCAGGCTGATTCCCAGAAAAATACAGTAATCAACAATCTGCCAAACACACTATTATTTCCCAAAACTTGAAAACCGAAAGCTTTCCATGCAGTTAGCTTCCTGCTGAAAAAGTGAAAAGCTGTCGGGTGAAATACCTGTCTTGGAGCTATGGGAAGAAAGCCATGATGAAAGGAGGCAAACAGACCCTTGTTTAATTCTCCTTTTCCTTCAATGGAACAAATCAGAGGCATAGCCATACAAAATTCTGCAAGTTTGCATCAAACAACAGAGAATTTCCCTTGTTTATAGTGATAATGCTTGAGGTTAGGCCACAAGGAGAGTCAATAATATTTCATGGGTCTATAAAATGCATGAGTCACACAGAAATGCACTGTATGAATCTATCCCTATTTTGCATATAAATGTTTTGGTGGGTTCTTTGGCTATTCAAATAAGACAGCACGGGACAAAGTGATAATTTTACACCTAAGATTGAAAACAGCCAAATAAACCAGACTATGGGGAAAAATTACCACACTGCTATATGAACCAGCACAATGTGTAATACCATGTGCATAAGTCCTACAATATGATCGCAAAAGGTTTCAGACACATCTACAAATGCTGATCCAGGTATTTTCTCAATTAAATATTATTTCAAGAAGTGGTTTTGACCTAACTCTACCTCAGGGTCCTGGCAGGCTCTAGAATAGTCTAGGAAAAAAAGGGAGTGAATGTGTGACACACGAGCTTCCAGCAGGCAGTACATCGTTATTCACAGCAGCCATCACCATTCCCACTGTCAGAAATTTCTTCCCACCTTCTTGGCAGTAGGCAGAAAACCTCGGACAGCCCAGAGAATCTCACACACCCTCTGGAAGCTATTAGAGGTAGAAGAGGATGGCTTTTCTCAGCCTTCAGTCTCACACAAACATTGCACAAGGTGACAGGTCTGTCTGGCAGCTTCCTCTGCGATGCCAGAGCTGCTGTGACAGCAGGTCACTCAAACACGGCTGTGGCACTCTAGTCCAGACTCCAAAACCATTTGTCACATCAAGTTTCTATGATTCTCACCCCAGTTTTAATCTCAGGCTCTTTAACTTTTGATGAAGGTAGGTCTCAAATTAAGAGTGTGAGGAGGGCCATCCATATCCTCCCCCACAACCACTGTCTCTTGGTAAAAGACACAGTGGATCTACTGAAAGCACACTTCTCACCTACAAGGAGACTGCATCTTGCAGACACAGATAAGAGGAAATGGTTTAGTTCTAAATGTATGGCAACCCCTTTTGGTTTTTTGGGGTTTTTTTTAAGTTATGACAGAAAATCCTATTTTAAACACAGATGTTGTCTAGTTCTGCAGGCCTGAGAAGTACATGGTGTGATTCCTTCTCACCCAAGAAAACAGTACACAAGGGTTATCATCATCTTCTGAAGGTGCTCAGCACATCCCAGGATCAAACAGAGATATGGTTATGTCCAGAGTTTGGGGTTTAGGGCTGGAAGCTCTCAGGAGCTGAGCGCTCTTGTACAATACAGAAAAGATACAAACAACTCCTGATAAATAGATAAATGAACTCTGACGTTCACAGGAGCACTCCCGTATTTCAGAGCATTACTGAACGAGAGCCTACTTCTGGCACTTGATATTTTGAGGCAAGGTTCTCATTTGGATCCAGGTAATCCACAACTTTGATCCTTTTTATGCATCTAGTTTCATCAGATCATCTCTCCTCTGTAGAAACTTGCCATAAAACCTTCAGCCCATGCAACCCTGTGGCTCTTTGACAATCACACCAACCAGCACTCTTTACATCTCACCTCAGGGGCTCTTGCCCTCTTATGCATCAAGATAACAGTGCTGTCTATTATTTGGTCTCATATTCATACCATTAAATCACTTTGCCCTCTCCTTCCCTTTCAGTCATCACAGTAAAGCAGGAGTGAAGAAGAGTGGGCAGTAGAATAGTGAACAGAGAGTAAAACAATAGAAATGTGCTTTTTTGTTGGAAAATGGAAGACAGCGAAAGGGCAGAAAAATTAGGACCCCAGTAAGGATATGAGCACTTATATTCTTGCCTCAAAGACAAGAAGAAACCTTGAAAAATAGCTTAATTTATTCTCACAGTCAAGTAGTAACCTTTTCCAACCTGTTCTTATATTATATTGAGAGTGAGAGATGAGAGATTTTGTGCTCTCTTGTCTGAAGCACTTGGGAAAAGTTACACTCTGATTATCTCAGGGAGATAATTAACCCTTAACTGTTCTGGGTGCAAACAGGAGATGAGAACAATCATTTAATAGATATAAAATGAGCCCAATAATCCTGAAGATTAATTCAAACTTTTGTATTACATCTTTCCTTTACTAGAAACAGAAAAATATGGTGCCTCATGAGACTTCTGAAGTGCTTCTGTAATGCTTGTAGAGTGAAATTGATAAACAGGTTTGGAGATGTGGCTATTTACACTACATTTTGTTTCGTATCCCACTCCTGGAAACAGGATAAAAATGAAAATGATAGGCATGAAATGGGTCCTCAGGGGCTACTGCTTAAAAAATTGTAAAGGTTTTTCATATCTCAGAACTCTTCAGAAGATTGAAAGCCAAAGTGACCTTGAAACAAAAATGCAAACTGATTGGGGACACAATAAATTTACCTAATCCATCACACCAAGGAGAGACTTTATTCACAGCATGGTAGTTGTCTGATCCCAATTGAATACAAAGCCTGAGTATCTTCTAGCCATTGGCCCTGAACTAGATTCCATAAGAAGGAAGTTTAGGAAAATAAGCAAAGTGGAGATGCCTGTGATCTGATACACAGTGAATCATGATTCTAGAACAAGATATGTTACTTAGTCCATCCAGCAGATCCCTAAATTCTGCTCTTAATAAATTGGTCATTTCCTTGAACTCTGACAGCCATTTCCTAAGATTTCTAAGATGGGGTTCAGAGAGGAATTTGATCCTGTTCTTTTTTTGGATCCTGATTCCTAGAACTCGTAACAACTCAATTTTCTTCTATTAAAGAAAAAGAGATTACAATGGTCCATTTCTTTTCACAATGAGGTTCTTAATCCAACAGACAGACAGACATATTTATGATGGTAAATCTTATGAGACATAAATAGAGATTAAGACATGACCATGTCATACATGTAGCAAAAAAAACCACCAAAAAAACCCCACCAAACCAAATAAAGAAGGCAGCATTCCCTATTCTGACAGACTAAAGATCTCAGTACAGTCAGAGAAAAAAAAGTCAGCAGCTAGGAAATGTGGACACTCTTTAGTGTCAGATTTGAATATGGAGTAAAAACTACATATTTGTAAAAACATCAGGTTTTTGATGTTCCACATGTCCTGTACAACTCCATAAGACAATAAAAAGAGAATTATATGCCACAAAACTGTAACCCCTCTGCTCCTGTTATAGTTATCTTCTAGGAGTGGAAGTAGAATTCTTAGAAAAGGACAAATTAAAGCTTCAGTGTCAAGCAGGAAAGGACCATTCAAGCTTGTCTTCTTAAATGAAAAAATAGGATGTAGAACATGGAGAACAATTGTATAGAAACCAGGACCTAGCGAAGTAATTATTGGAGCTTGTGTATCTAAGCAAGCAAATTCCAGTCCTTGAAAAACAGTAGCAATTCATGGTAAATGGTAAAAAAGAAAATGTAATGGTATTCAATAAATTAAGGACAGTTAATACAAGTGTAACATCAAAGACTTCCAAATGTTCACAGAATACAAGGTAGAATTTTTGCAAGTAGAAATAAAATAGAAGATGGATGAAAACAGTAAGTTTTTATTAGAAAGGGAACAAAATGATCAGGAATTTACAGCCTTTGACAAAGAAATAGAGAAACTTGTAGCATAGATGCAAGAACTGGAGAACAGAGCTGCTGAAGTCCTAGAGACTGCAAGCTGGTTGGAAAAACAACTACAAAGAATTAAGAAAGGAGCAAGATAATTAAAAGAATATGAAGAAAGATTACAACAACAACAGTACAATAACCTGATTCAGATGTCTGTTTTACAGTTTAAATTGGATGATACAAGGCATGGCTACCTAAAGAAGGCAGCTCTGATCGAGTGCTAAGGGAACAGTTAAAGGCAGACCAGGAAGCAGTTGTGACACAAGAGAAATTGCAGCCTTGTTAGACCAAATAGAACAACGTAGAGATAATCTGATCAGTAAAAATAAGGAGATATTATAGCTGAAGTGGCAGTTAGAGATGCAGGAAGAGCACGGGACTTCCACCATCACTCAGCTTTGGTCAGTGAAGGTGAACCTGGATGCTGTGAGTTGACCTGGGTCATCTGCCAGCTCTCTCAGTCTCCCTGCCTCAACAGAACAGTAAAATAAGAAAAAAACCTCTTGCCCTGACAAAAAGACAAGGAAAGCACTTACCAATTGTCATCACAGGCAAAACAGGTGTGGTTTGGGGAAAATTAATTTATTGATACTTAAAAGTAGAGTAGGATGCTGACAAACAAAAATAAACGACTTTCCCCACATCAATTCCTTTTCCCAAGGCTCAGCCAGCCACACTCTTTGATCTCTGACTTCTCTCCCTGCCCTTTTCCCAATCTCAACCTTACTGCTTTATTCCCAGCTCCTCCACCCCCTTGCCCCTGGAACCATCTGTGTCCAGCAGGTGCAGCCCTGGCCTCTCCCCAGAGACTCCTCCCTGCCATCCCTGTTTCCAGTAGCTGCAGAGGGACACCAGCTGCCCTTGATTACAGTGACCCTTCAGCTTCCCTTTTCCCACAAGTATTTTTTCAAGGTATAAATCTAGAAACTGAGCAGTTGAACGAGTAGGGGAAGAGACTCCAGACTGTCAGACATAGGCGCATTTCTCCCACACCAGGACTGGGGATGACCAAATCAGTGCACCCCCAAGGAAATCATCCTTCTCTCTTTTTTCTCATTTTCCTTATTTTTACTTTCTTCATGACATTTTATTTCTTAATCTTTCTCAGGAAATGGGTCATCTCTATTTCCACCCACTCACTCCACACAAATAAAACTAATTGCTAAATGTGGGATCTTACCAAAATTCACCTATTTTTCTCACTGAAGTGTTGGCAGCACTGAAGGGACATTTCCCCCTCTTGCAAGAAGGATGAATACTCTCTGATGAAAGTACACACAGTGCTGGCACAAGGCTGACAGCTCTGGAGATGGAAATCCCATTTTCTTCAGAATGGAATCAGCACTAACACCTACATCGTAACCTCCTCACAATGTTTTTGTCAATATAAGTCCTCACTCCTTTACAGAAAATCTATACAGAGAGGGGAAAAGAGTTTTCATTCCCAATTTTATCACGAATCTGTCCCTTCTGATAAAGCTATGACCTCATTTTTTAGCTAATCCCAAAAATATTAATATTAATAATATAAGAATTCACACAAACCTTGTGTTTCAAAAGTTCTCTCCCTGGAGAAATTATTCACAGAAGACAAAAGAGAACCAGAGCAGTACTGAACAGCACAGCAGTAGAGAAAAATAATGTGTTTACCTGAGCTGCCACTGTATCCTGAAAATGCCAAGAGTTTGTAGCCACTTAGCTTTACACCAGTAAAACCTCCAAGTTGGTTGCAAATCTGTTCTGGTATGAGGAGGGTATGTTTCCAAAACAGATAGAAGTGAAATCTGCACTTACCTTCCACTAGGATCCACAAGTCAAATACTCTTTGTAAAGCCACAGAGTCAGAGAATAGCCTAGTATAGAAGGGACCTCACAAGACCCCATTTCCATTTAGCCTTTCATGGGAATGGGAGCAGAGATGAGATCATCTAGCAGCCTGTCTAGTCACATCTAGAAAACCTCCAGAGATGGACACTCTACCACGACCCTGCGGAGGTTGTTCCTGTGAATTATTGTTCTAACTGTAAAAACTTTCTTTCTTACGCAGGAATGAAACCTATTCTGGTGTAAATTGTACTCATTGCCTTCTCCATGTGGCTCCTTGTGAAGAGACAGTCTGTCCTCTTTGTAGCCACCCTTCAAGTATTGGAATACAGTGATGAGATACCATGTGAGCCTTCCCTTCTCCAGGGAAAAGAGACCTCCAGTCAGAAGAAATTTCCTTCCATCATTCTTCAGAGGTCAGGTCAAGGCGCTCCTTCGGACCTTCTCCAGCCTCTCTGTGTCTTTCTTGATCAGTGGGGACCAGAACTGGACACAACACTCCAGCTGTGCCTGACAAGCACTGAGTAGGGTAGATCACATCTCTGTCTCTGCTGGCAATGTCCCTGTAGACGCAGCCCAGGATCCAATTTGCCTTTGTTGCTGCAGGGGGCACTGCTGACTCCTGTTTAGCTGATTGTCCACCAGGACCCTCAGGTCCCTTCCAGCACGGCTGTTCCCCAGCCTGTACTGAGCCCTTTGTTACATCTTCCCAGGGGCAGGACCCTGCACTTGCCTTTGTTAAACTTCATACAGCTGCTGTTGCCCACAGTTCAAACCTGTCCAGGTCTCTATGTAAGATGTCTCTCCCATCTGACGTGTCCACCTCACCACCAGCTTGGGTCATCAACAAACCTGGTGAGGGTGCTGTCAGTGTGATCATCCAGGTCATTTCTGCAGATGTTCAACAGTGTAGGGCCCAGTATGGATCCCTGGGGGACCCCACCTGTAACAAACTACCATCCTGAATAGAAAGCATTGATCATCACCCTCTGAGTTCAACATCAATTGGATCGCAAATCAGCATTTTATACTAAGCATTAGTAAAAAAAAAAGAATAAAAAATAAGGCCAAAATTAGTATCAAAATTAGTGTGGTCAACAGGGCCAGGGCAGTGATTGTCCCTCTGCACTTGGCACTGGTGAGGCTAGACCTCAAGTCCTGTGTCCTATTTTGGGCCTCTCATGACCACAGAGACACTGAGGGAATGCCCTTGCAGAGAAGGGAAACGGAGGTTTGGAGAGTAAGTCACAGGAGGAGTGGCTGAGGGACGTGGGGGGGTTTATCCTAGAGAAAAGCAAGGAGAGGGACTTTTCACGTGGACTTTTCAGATCATGAGAGGATAAGGGATTTTAAAATAAAAGAGGAGAGGTTTAGATTATGTATTATGAAGAAATTTTTTACTAAGAAGGTCATGAGGTACTGGAACAGGTTGCCCAGAGAAGCTGTGGACGCCCCATCCCTGGAAATGTTCAAGGCCAGCTTGGATGGGGCTTCTAGTGGAAGGTGTCCCTGTCCATGGTTGGGGGGTTGGAATTAGAGCATTTTTAAGGCCCCTTCCAAGCCGAACTATTCCATGATTTAGCCTTCTTTCTTTATGCAGTGGTTGAACAAGTCAGGGCTGCTTTTATCTGAGAATCTTCACAACCTTGTGCTCTAGCAGGTCTGATACATCACCTTACTTCTCTCTACTGCTTCACAAAGTTTATCTCGTGAGGAGGATGTGTGAGCCCTGGCAATATTTAAACCTTAAATATCTAATATTTCAAAATGGTTGAAAAAAAATCACAAAAAACAATTAAAACCTTACAGCTTCCTCACTGTTTGTGGTGGTTTTGGTTGCAGACATCACTCCAAACAGTCACACTATAAATTGACTTTTCATTTGTTTCAAGACCTCATTATAAAGATTTATCATGCATAGCAAAACAGGAACAAAAGATTACTAAACAACAGTTCATTTTTCAGCTGCATTTTATTTGTAATACCTTTTACTGGCAGATGTTATCCCCACAAATGAATGAATGTTCTGCAGTAACAAAGTGGACATGGATTGATGGGAGAAATTGATCTGCAATTGTTAATGCACTTTTGCTGCAGGAAGCACATTAACTAATTAAAGTGCTAAAAAAGATCTTCCCATCCAGACACACAATATACTGAACTCCATTAATGCAAGGACGAAAGTCAACTGCTTTTGCCATTGCATCTCAAGTGCACCTTGTCTGCAGCACACACACCATATAGTTTGATTGCATCCGTAGAATTAACCTACCCAGTTACAAAACCAGTTATTATCGCTAAGAAACTCTAAAGGATGATGTGTCAAGAAAGAGTAATTATTTTGGGTTGCAAGCATGAGCCATCTTAAAAGGATCTGATCCAGAGATGGTGTGCAGCTTTCCGTTCTGAAAATTAGACTTTGGGATGTTTTAAGCTGAATACAAATATCTGAATATCTGAAAAATAAAATCGGAGTCCGGAACAAAACTTTCTTATGCACAATTATATTTGCTGCTATCACAACATCAGAGCATTTGTACTTGTACCCTGTACATAATCTTCTGAGATATTTCTACTCCCATTTTTGCAGATAATAGGTGATGAACTAAAAGGCTGTTCAAGCCCACCTCAAGTAATTTCCCAAACTCATTGCTCACTTGAACAAATAACAACAGTCATAGATCTTTTATTTCAACTTGGAACATTTACATTAAAATTACAAAAGTGGGATGACGTGTGTGTGCAAGCAACAAGATTTCTTGAAATGTAGGACAAGGCAATGGAGCTGAACCACAACTCCTGGACATTAGGTAGTCCCTCATTTCTGAAAATTATGTGCGTGGTAAATTAAATTAGGGGCATAACAGTGATAGAAATTACTGTTGTGGGTTTTTTTCTTCATCTAACCCTACTGAGGGTTGCTCAGATGTTAGTGATGGGTATCATGTAAAAATCTCATAAAGAATGGGGTTTTTGAAAAAAACATGCCTCCTGGGGCTGGGGGGGGTTATGTGCATGCTTATGTACATGTCTGTAACTAAAGAAGGCATAAAATTTTAGATGTTTAGACAAAGCCAGTTCCATAGAAGAATGGGCACTTTGAAGTGATTTAGTCACAAATGGGTTGTGGCAGCTGAACAAATTAATACAAATGTCTTGGAAAATACAAGGGTTTCACTGTTCTTCCAGCCTCGGTTTTCAAGACTGACAAGAACTCGGGAAGTCAATTAAAACTTTGTGGCATTTTATTAATCAGGTTTCTAAAGTCTTCAGAACCACTGACATTAACAGGAGTCTTTCCATCAGCTTGTTTGGTTTTGTCTTCTCTAACACAGAGGCTGGCAAGAAATGCACCTCTGTAACTCTCACCTCCAAGAAGCTTTGTTGTGATACTCAATATTAAGCAATGATTTCTAGAGTTTGTAACATCCATCCTTCACCTTTCTTTTAAAACCACATTTCCTGGAATCAGGTAATTAGACAAGAAACTCTTAAATTACTTAAAATTAACCTTTTAATGCTTATGGTTTCTATGACAACCATGGAAAGTTGTATCCTAAAGATGCAAAAGCAATGAGAAACTTATTAGTTTTAAGAAATATTTTAAAAAGAATAAATCTATTTTCCATTCACTTGTTTAACAATTCCTTGTTGGTAATCAGTGCTGAAAGAGTGAAAAGGAAGTGTGTTCCTTGCAAGTCCTTATTGAAAAAAAATCACAAAAAAGAAAAAAGAAAGAAAAAAAAGTAAGAAAGAAAAAAAACTAAGAAAGGAAAAAAAAAAAAAAGAAACCTCCAAACTGGGTTATATGTTGTATTTGGTCATCAAACCTTTGTCCCTTAACATCTACATACTAACTGCCCTAAGGAAAGCAAATACCATCCCAGTCCAAGTGACATTTACATTGCTGCTTTGAAAACTGTCTGAGTGAATTATGTCAGAAAGTAGCTTCAATTTCACTTAACATGATTTATGTTTATAGAGAGCTACACTTCACATGTTGCCTGGAGTTCCTAACTCATGGAATTACAGAAGGACCCATGTCAACTACTGGGAATCATTTAGCTCTGTGCATGGGTGTGTGGGGGAAATAAGTCAAAGCCCTCAGGCTTGTGAAAGGATTTATGTGTGTGTGCTGAAACATTTTATTACTTAAGAACAAATAAAGTGACACATTTTTAAAGCACTGGGCTTAACTAGTACAAGCCAGAAACATGGCACCAGCATAGACAGAGTGCCAGAAATTAGTGAATGAGAAGCTCTGCTAATAAAATAACTATGAGGTGCTTCAAAAAACCCACCATGGTCCTTGTGTGCAATTTTTTTGGGAATAGGAAGTGATTCTCCAAGTTTTCATGTGAGGCTGATTGTGGTGTTTGTAGCTCTTCTGGCACTTTTCCTCACTAAAGCACTTTGCAAGCAGCAACTAATAGAGACAGATGAAGTTCTCTGTATTTGGAACGTGTTATCACATTGTTACACACTGTGCATATCCCTGCAGAAAGCGTGGCAGATCACCAGCAGCAAATTTTGTCTTTAAATATAGGACAAGCTGTTGGGAGAACAGCTACACCTGGTCCCTTCCTACAGTTCCCGGTTGCAAGGGAAACATAAAATCCTATTATTATACTCAGGCTCTGGAATTTGCCATCCAGAGAGGCCAGAGAATCTTTATCCTTGAAAGTTTTCAACACCTGACTGGACATGGCCCTGAGTGATTTGGTCCGAATTCAATAACTGGTCCCGCTTTAAGCCGGTGTTGAGTTGGAGACCACACAAGTTCCCTTCCAGCATGAATGATTCCCTGACTCTAGGAGGAGTGTGACCATAGTCTTCCTCAGCAAAGAAACATTTTTGTGCAGCTTCTTTCTGCATCCCTCAGTTTCAGCCCACACAGTGGACACTATGTTTTAGTGATTTACCATCATCACCATGGTCTCCAGTAATTCATCTCACTGTTTGGCTTACAGCACAAAATAGGTTTACTTGATTATCATTAAAGAGTGATTTTAGCTCAGAAATGCAGTTTGCAAATAAAATTAGGTTCCACTTCTCATCTGGGTGCAATGCTCCACACCTTAAGTCTTGGTGTCATTGTGTCCAGTTCCTCAAAAAAAGCATCACATCCCAGAGGAGCTCAATTTTCAATGCTTCATTTAACAACACCCAATTCTAAGAATTTATGGTGTTTGTGTCATCAATTCATTAAGCAGAAAGACTCAGAGGGTAAAAGATTTAAACCTAAGTGGATCAATGAAGATCACAGCCACCTCTAGGAGACCCATGAATGAAGAGCAACCGCTTATTTTATAAAGTCTATTGGTTCAAGTAGAAATTCACCTCAAAGACATGCATTTAGCCCATTAAATTAATACATTGCTTAGCAAAATTTAAAACTTAGTTAACTTTCTTAAGTGGGATCAAAGACATTCTGTGATAACTCCACATGATGATACTTTAAATTTAAGATCTCTTCTTATAGAAATATTTTTATTTTATGAATTTGATTAATAAAGATGGGAAAAGCAGTGCCAAATTACACATCAAGAGCTTTGAAGAAAATTGTATAATGGTCAATTTTTAATGTTATAGATGATAGAATGAACTGTCTTCCAGGTTAATGGCTGATGAGCATTAAAAGCTGGCTAAATCCCAAAAGTTTCATTTTAGTTTCTTCTCCTTTTATTTTTTAACCATGACTCTAACATCACAGTTTGCATTTGGTTTCCTAAGACAGTGAATCCCATTTGTTTGCACTAGATTCTTCTTGGCTATCACTGTCTATATGATATATTTTAACGTTTGTCTTTCAGGAGCAAGCAGAATGCCTTCTCTGTCTGCATCCTTACCTCTTGATTTATGAATTTTCCTGCTGCGTACAAATCTTTCCACCTGGGTGCCAGAGCATCTATACCATACTCTTCTCTGTATAAGTATCACCAGGTTTTGTCTTTGGATCAGAAATCACTTTGCAGCATCTACTGATCCTTCAAAGCACCTTTCTTAAGTCAAGTCTTAGCTATTTATTTTCTACAGATGGGGAAAACCTGAGACAACTCTAACAACACCCAGGATCAGAAAGAGAGATGGGAATTGAATAAATTGATTCACTAGATTATACTTAAACATTTTTCCCTTGATGCCCATGACTAAACAGAGGCTAATTTGTTGAATGTTGTGCAGTGTGTACTTTCAAAGAAGTTGTTTTAATGGTTCATTATCATTCTAGTGCTCACAACCAAGAAAAAAACAGCTGCAGTCCCATGTGTGAAGGGTGACTGAAGTGAACACACTCCTTCTAAACATATGATTCAGTCAGCTCTTACTGTGCTACATGGGCCCCAAATGGGAGCAGAACAAGTGGTGTAGCTTGCCCATATGGGTTTGGAAGTGGCAAGATGACATTTGGAGTTCTCATAAGCTCTCAAATTACTATAACATTTCTGGGCTCTCCAACATGTGTTTGCTTTAAATAATCATGTTGTCCAGAATTTTCCCCGTGACATTGCACATGTCTGGATTCAACTCTGTATTAATGACTCCTGGGAACTAGATTTTACTAATTCTGTGATATTGGCTTTGATAGCCAATTTATTGGGTGAGTTGGAGTTGACTTTTAGCTCAGTTGTCTGTAAGTGACCAAGGGAGACAGAGCAGTTACCTGATGTATTTAGGGACATGTAAGCCATAGTATTGCTTATTTGAAGGAGAAAGGTAATTTCCAAATACAAGAGCACCTGACTTTCCACTGACTATTCAATTACCAGCCAGTGGAGTTTGTTGAGATGCTGCTCTTCACCTACAGAACAGTCTCATATCTTACTCTCCACTCTATTTAGTTTCAATGTTTTCCCCCCTACCACTGGCACAGGAGATCCCACCTCTCTTCAGCAGACACAGGGTGCCTGAAAATTAAAGATGGCTATACTAATTAACCAAATGAGAAACCTGTGTTCCCCAGCTGTCGTGACAATAACTCAACATATGTGATTCTCCTGAAGTTGGACATTTGCTGCTCTTCAGGACCTTGGAATTTCTCACAACCAAGACCAGCCCCTCTTTCATAAGCACACCAGCTACTTTCATAAGTATGGATTTGTGCTAAACTACCTTCAGTATTGTCAGTTCAGTGCAGGAGGTTCTCAACAATCACTGCATGACTACATAGTCAATGCCTTCTTACTCATGAGGATCTTTTTGCCCCACTTTTTTTCTTTTTTTTTTGACAAAGGTATCTGATGTTGCCTTAAAGTGATGGTAATATGTCATCACACACACACACACACAGAGGTTATGTCAATATATCTGTTCCAAGGAACAACACCTATTATTCCAAAAAGACATCACTTCATCATGCTTATAAAACCCTCTTCCTTTCATTTTTCCCCTTTCCTTCTTACTTCATTTATATTAAAGAGAATTCATGCATCATAAATGAAGTAGGTAAGTATTTTCAAAATGACATAGATTTACAGCCCAAAGGTGATTTGTATTTCATTACAGGTGAGAAGTCTCAAGAAATGCATATTTTTACGAACAAGATAAACGATTTTATAAAAAATATATTCTGACACTGCACTTCAAAGATTCCGGGAAATAAGGTCTGAACCTCTAAATACAATATGTATTTTTGAGGTATCCATCTGACAGGAAAGGCCCTGGTGGATTGCTGAAGCCCACCTTGCCGGGGGAACGAGCTGCTGCATTTTGTCTCTGAAGGAATGAGCTCATGGCTAAGTACATGATGAAGCCCTGTTGTCCACCTGGTAGGTAACAGGGATGTTTTGCCACATAAAAGCTTGGACTGTTAAGGCAGAAGATCTTGTTTCCAGCAGCTCTGAATGCTATTGATCCTTGGTCTGATCCTTGTAGGGCTTTGTAAACACTGAGATCACTGATCCTTTCCCCAGGGCAGTGTTGCATCTCCTTTAGAAGAAACTGGACTTCATTTTCCCACTCATTTTTAATCACCACCAGCCCTCACACAGGTAAACCACCAGTATAAGTTTCAGACACTTACAAATTGCAGCCTGGAATTGAAAGCAGTTGATTCAAACCTGTGATAGGTAACTAGTGACTTACCTTGATCCTAGTTTTCTAATACATCATTGCCAAAATCCTAGCACTAGTCAGTCACTATTTCACCTTCTTTGTGCTCTCTCTTCCCTCACAGACTCAAAATACTACTTATCCTGTGAACGCAGTACTTGTGGGGTTCATTTCTTTCTTTATACAAACAGATTTTGAAAAGCTTTAAGAAAAAAAGGTGCAGAAGGATTGCTTCTGACAGAACCAGACAAATCAATTAATTGATCTCTGACAGTCAGGGAAAATTTTATTTCCTACTTTATTAAGGAAAATCAGAATCAGTTAGCTAATTTCACCAGAGAAAATGTCACCAGTTATTAAGCAGCACACGATGGAAAGAATTAAGGACGGAAAACTCAAAAATGTTTTTCCTTCCAGAAATTGCATTACTTATTACTCAGCCTTTAGAACTCTGGCATCAAACAGCATTTCAAATCCTTTAGTTTGACCAAAGAAAAGGTTTTCTTCCCCTATAGCATCACCTATAGCATTTAACTTTGGTGTCTATAAGTACTGACACTGTTATATTTGTGCTCCAGAAGAAGATAAATCTAACAGTAACTGACCGAATATCATCTGCAACACTTAACTTACAGACTCTTCCTGTTATATCTATGCCAAATATTTACAAAAAAAAAAAACCCACACAAGAAATAAACAAAACAAACAAACAGAAAAACCCCTGAATTTTGTATCAGTCTCTTTTCTAGTAATAACTATTCATACAGGTAAAGAAACATGACTCAAATACCACAAGATGCAGTTCAAATAGATTAAGGTACTTTCATTTCTCATGGGAAGGGAGAGGTAGCAACTGGCTGTGTGTGCATATAGAATTCAAAATAGCATCCAGTACAATCAAAAATAGACCAGGATCATTACAGGCAGCCAAACATGTTAAAGCACTTTGACTCTGTGGCTTATGGCCAGCAGATCATGTCCTTAATCAAGTTTGATTATTAACCATCACCTAACAGCTCCAGAAGGGCTGATTCTCCCAGGATTTTCTTGCTCAATCTTGCTGATTTATTCATCCCATTATTTGAATGGAGTGCTCTTCTCAAAAAGGCTCACAGCTGGCACATCCACAGTCTCCCAAAAAGCACTGCCTTTAGAAGGACAGTTAGCCAAGACTAAGTGTTTTGGGAAATATTGCCCTTGTTTCTGCACAGTTACACAGTTCCAAGTCAGAAACTTCAACTTTATGTCAGTTAGGATACAGGAGCAGGACTATTCTGTATTTGTGGAGATACACAATCAGGGTTTTTTTTATGATTTTTCCTTTTGTTTTTGTACCAAAATATTAAGGGAAAACTAGGTGATAGACATTATTATTAACACACTTCATTGTTGTTCAAGCTTTTGAGGTTAAAAAACACGTTAGGTTCTCACCGAAATTAAGATGAATTTCAAATTTGCTGCTATTCTGATGATGTTATTCATAAATCACCTTTCTGACCTTCAACTTGCAGGGCACTCAAAGAAGGGGAAAAAACTCAGTTAAATAGAAAATACACGTCATTGACACTTCTACCACCCTCTCATCCAAGGGACCATGTCAATCCAAGATATCCCGGAGGTCTATAGGGAATATCAACAACAGCAGTAGGGGAAAATGTAAAAAGTGTGCCCAGGTTAAAATGAAATTTGGCAAGCTCACCTACTCTTTTTCTTTATACTTCCATGCTACAGTGGAAGGGGCTGCTAAACAGATGAAGCCAGCAGAGGTCATTGATCAGCAAATATGAGACATGAGGATTTTGCTGGAAATGCAAAGGTTAAAACTATGGAAGGAAAGCAAACGTAATACCACTCAGGATACATAGAAAGAAAAATTACTGTAAACAAATTAATGCAGTATAACCTATAGTACCATGTGTTTAGAATATTAATCAGCAAAGCAAGGTAAGCACCAGTGGAGAAAAAAGCAAAGGTAATTAGGAACTCATTAGTGTGACAGCTGAATATATTATCTCTGTTAGTGCTAGGCTTACCCCCACACCAGAGATTTGATCTGACTGTCAAAGCCAAAGAAAGTATTTTACAGAAATTATTGAATGCAAAAGCACATCAGTATGACAGAAAAACAGGCAGTTTTTCACACAGTAACATGAGATGTGGGAAGATTCCTGGCCAACCTCTGAACATCCCAATGTCTAAGTCCAAAAACATCACTGAACCCACTGATGGATGTGGATTTTCAATGGTAAGGAAGATCAAAGATATTACACTAATCACAAGAAGTCAAGAAAAATTAAATCTGTAGCTCGGGATGTCTTCTGTGATCATAAGGGCCAGAATACACAGGAGACTTTTTTATAACTCAGATAAACCAAACACCTCAAGCACAGAGGTAGATGTTTTATGATTTTTTTTTCTCTATAACACAAGTACTTGGCATAGTCAGAATGCTTTCTAACACAAAGCTGGTGGATATTCACCTGGAGACAGCAACAGAATGACAGATGCCAGCTGTTAAAAAAAAATAGAACTGTGCTTCCTTCATTCAAGATCTAAGCATTTTTTCCACACAGTTCATCAAAGTAAAAGTAAACAACAAGATGCCTGTATACAGATGGAAACAGTTTTATCTAATCCATCCCAGTACCTGAAATAATTCACTTGTTTTCTTGCAGGAAACAGTGCTTGAGATAGACAAATCAGTTGTGAGCCACTCCTGTGTCAAGCTGAGGCTTGAAAGAGAATATGTAGTGTTCTGTATACAACAGCCACACGTGAAAGAATCCACTTTTGCCCATGAATTACCTTTTTTGGACCTGCCTGAGTGTCTTGTTCTCTTCAAAAAGTGTTTATCTAATTTTATTTCATTGACAAAGGCCTGTGGGTTCCAATATACAAGGAGAGTCATAACTCACACTTGGTCAGGCTTCTTCACAGACACCAGTTTGTTAATGACTATTTGGAAGAGTGGTTTAAAAATAATAGAGAAGTTTAAGTAGACCAGAATTGTACATGTTCTTCTGACTTATAGGAGTGTGAAAAAACAATGTGGTCAGCGGAAACAGAGCTTCAGTCAAACATGAGTATTCATTTTCTCTTCTAAAATGGTGGGATTCAGCTAAATTTCATTAAAATAATAGAGTAATTAGATTTATGATCCTTAAATAAACATATTTTCATTATGATTCCATGCAGCTATAATTTACCACAGACTCAAAACCAGTCCAGAAGCATTGAAAGCAGCTATTGTACTTACATCTGAACAAAAGCTTAAAACAATTTGGAGGATTACAACATTGTATTGCAAAAACAAGTCACTTAGTCTGACTTTACAGTGAAAGTAATGTACATTGATCTTCCGTGACAGCAATGAAAGCCCAATGACAACCTTCTCTGCCCTGGAGATTGCATGAAATATAACTGCATTTGGCAGAAAAGAACCTGTTTTGCAATTTAACTCTTTTCTGTAAGCTGCTCCTTTGTTGTCAGCTGCAAATTAATGGAAACATCGACTTACCCTCTCTGGAAGAGGTCCACATTGTGGAATTTGTGTAGCTCCACAGAAAACTCGACCGTTCCCTGGACCTCAGACATGATTTTTTCAGGTCATCACCTAAATAAAACATACATAGAGACATTATAAACATAACTATACATAAAGTATTTTGCTTAACAAATCCATGAATGGATTGCTACATTTTCTTGGCATCTTGGGGTTCATGCAAAACTTGAAATTGACTGATATCAACTGGAATCTTTCCAGTGACATAATTTGGCTCCATCTTCAGGAAGACTCACTAAAAACCAGATCAAAGCAGTAATTAAGAGAGGTAAGAAACCTGAGAACAGAATGATAATATTATGGAAAGAATAAGGAGCAAAAAGTAAATAACATAATATGTGCAAGAATCTCAAAGCACATTTTAATTAACTCTCTTGCTGCTCTTGTATGGGAAATTGATTTTTTTTTCTTCCCATTTTACGACATGGCAGAAATCCAGAGTCAGCACAGCTCATTTCTGTAAAAGCACACGCCAAAAAGACAGGAACCCCAGATAGATGAGAGCAGAATTCAGGATTCTCTTGCTTTTGACCCCTTCAATGACTTGAATAAAGTCCTAGAAGGGGAGCTTCTGAGGGAATATGAATAATTGAAAAATTAATGAATGCAAGAGATTTTTTTTCTAAGGAAAATGCTGACAATCATGGCACCTAATAGGTTTCAACAGCCAGATCAAGATTTTGAAGCCTTACAACCATTTATAGGTAACATCTCATATGTTCATTGAATTGTAGAACAATTCAGGTCCGAAGGGACCTCTGGAGGTGGTGCCCTAGCCAAGGAAGCCTTGTGAAAGTTAGGTTTCCAAACCAGCACTATTTAATGCACCAGTGTAACTCCTTAACATTTCCCTAATTGTAGTAGAGGCAAGCCAAGGACTTTTACAGCTTTTGGACAGATTTAGAATTTTCTCTTCACCATTTCCTCTTTTTCTCCCTGCAAGTCTACTTCTGGCAGTCTGCCAAGGTGTCTGGAACTTGTCTATCGGATCATTGAGAGGACAGAGGGAAAATTTATTTAATTATCACAATCATATCAGCAGCCAAGTGCAATCTCTGATGAAGGTCCATGTCAAAGCTCCTAACAATTCCCCCGTCCGAGACTTATGGGGCTTTAAGGGCACATCTACCTCAGATGCAAAGACAAAAATTTCTCCATAGATGCTAATCAATAATTTCCATGGCACTCATAGATTTGACCATGTCCTCTAATAAAGCAGGAATGAAGAGGAGTTCAATACACTAAGTCCTCAGATAAACATTAGGCTTTCACATAAGTCTCAGGGCTCACTCCTGGTTAGCAATTTTCCAACTGACTGGCTTATTACAGCGACTATTTTTAACTAAGTTTTCCTTCTGGCTATCCTTTCAAGCACTACTGTTTTTCAAAAACAGCTCATTCCAGAGTTAAAGGGTTGCTGATTTTTCTTTCACTGTCCTCAAAAACTAAGGTCGAAGATGATGACTTTGGAATGACAGGAATTGGATTTAAAATACATGTTTCTGATATATATGTATATATATAAGTGTGAGAAAGAAAAGCACAATTGCTAAGCTGAACATCTGATACACCTACGAGTTAAGGAACTCTACATTAGCTTGTGTCAGGCCATGATTTAGGTACAGTGAAGGTATATTCAGACTCCATTACTTCTCAAACTGGGNTAAGGAACTCTACATTAGCTTGTGTCAGGCCATGATTTAGGTGCAGTGAAGGTATATTCAGACTCCATTACTTCTCAAAGTGCTTTTTTTATTATTATTTTCTTTCTCCCCATTTCAACAGGAATGAAACTAATACTTTCTCCTTTTGCTTTTCTGCACAGATTAAGAGGTTGCATACAGTTTATAAATCATGAGTATCACATATCCACCAGGTGTTGTGTGTGTCTTAGTGTGCGTGTGATAGTCTTGCCTGAGTCAAAAAGCAGACTGTGTGGGAAGCTGAGAGAAAACCATACAACACCACAAAGCAGCACTCTGACAAGGTATTTAGACTTGAGGAGAGTGCTAATGATATGAATTGCCTCTGGCAGTAAATCAGCATGTTGTGCTGAGGCATATTTCCCTAGACTGAAAGCTCAGGATCAAAGGAAGATCCATGCTTTTGAAGACACCCATTTAAAGAGGAGAGGTGGGAATGAATAGCCAGCCAGCTCAGAATATCAGTATTGTCCAAGATAGAAAGCATCATATGAAGTTAAGATTAACTAGGGTAAATATAATATTAAATACATGGAAATACACACACAGATCTTCACTGTATTTATATGTTATTTTTCAAGCTTTACACCTCTTCAAAACAAATATAGATGATTTATCCTGAAACAAACAAACAAACAAACCAAAAAAAACCCAAAAACAACCAAAACCAACTAACAAGCAAACAGGAAAGCTGTTTCTGAAACTTTATTTCCCCCACTGATCAACAAAAGTGTAAACAGCTACTAGAAGGTCGAAATTACATCCACCCCACCAGCACACCACAAGATCAGAGCACATAAATCTATGCCCCCAGCAGCAGAACCTGGTACTTCAGGGAACACCTCACAAGTACTAAAACGGGCCTCTGGTGCACCTTATTTTCATGGTACTTAGCAAGGTTCAAAGAAAAATCTGCTTAGACACATGAGTATAATTCTGCAATGAAAGAACCTCTGAAATTTGACAAAACAGCTGCAGGCACCCCTAGAGCAGGAAAATGTTAAGTGGTTAAAATGATGCACTAAGTTTTCACTCCTGTACCAGGTGCCTGCTAAAAGGAACCTGATCATTACCATCCAAAATCCAGGGCTTATCAAGGACCTCTGACATCCCTTACTCACTGATCACTATGTGGGATGACCTTGGGTTATAAATAGAGGAGTAGGTGGTAAAAATAATACTGAAGGTTGCCATGACATCAGCATTGTAAACACGCTAGGGAATGCTGCCAGTACTGAAGTATCATCAGTTATCTAATAAGCAGTTTAAAGAAAGATATAGAGGTCATTCTTGGGAAGGCTTTAGTACATTTATATTTCTGAAGTGTCTGTTTCTAAATCAAACCCTTTGCATTTTTCAGAAGACACCTGAAGACAACACTGAAAAACATCAATGTGAAGCTAACAAAGCAACATGGGAAGTGTTTTGTCCTTCTGCCCCTGTGGTCACCCTCATCACTCCAAAGCACTGGATTGCTTCAGATGCTGCTGCCACTGTCACTGATGGTGCTGCACTGTCCTACACGCACCAGTGGCATGAGTCAGGTCACCAGTCTGACAGTTTGTCCTTCCAACCGGAGCTGGTGCCCGACCAAGAGACAGCCAATTCCAGTTGTCATTTTACTTATAGCAAGGGCACCGTAATTGAAAATCAGAATCCTTTATACAAAGAAAGTCCTATGAAAATCGATATGTTTAAAGGTTGGAGTCTGCCTCACTTGCATTTTTAAAGGAAGGCTGGATTTTACTCCCCAAGTCTCCATTGTTGTCATTGGAGATACCCGGAGCATTGGAGACTGTTCAACAAATGATACTGGCCAAACTGCAATAGCTTTATTCATCTCTATCCCCCCTTGCTCTCTGCAATCTTTTTGACTTACAATATTTGTACCTAATGACATTTTAGAGATACAGTTAACTGACCCAGCCCCCTGTCAGTAAGTGATTAGTTGATTATGTACCACACACACAGCTGTTGAACACCGCGAAGATAAAAATGAATCTGACAATTCCCTGCTGAAATAGCAATCACAATCGACCCAACCAAAGGGAGCAAAGTAAGGTGAGATGGGGACAGAGCAGACTGGATAGAAGGACAGGACATTATATAATCTGACAGTCCATGAACTTTCTAACATTTGCACAATTACATCCAAGCAAAAAATAAACCAGACAAATAAACCAGACCTTTTTTTTTTTTTTTTTTTTTGTTGTTTTCCCCATTTTTTTCTTTTTCCATCAAAAAAACTAGGAAAAAAATAAAAATAAAAAGCCACCAGGGACAAAAGAACAAAATGTCAGGTGATCAAGGGCAATGACTCACAAACCTAGAAACATTCATTCAGGAGAATAAAGCTGCCACTCAAGAAATACAGCACATGCTATCTCCAGGATTGCACCACTGTCCTTATTGGTATTAAAGCATCTTTTATTCTATTGTGATTTTGTTCAGATGATGGTATTTGTTGGAAGCTAGGCATTTTTATCAATTTATTAATTTAATAAAGAATTCTTTCATTAATTGAATAAATTCTCACTGAGAGAACTTATTCTTCTCTCCTCTAATGCTGTGCTTCTAAGTAAGAAACAGAGGAACACAATACAAGGAGGACAGTAAATACACACAAATATACTCTGAGATTAAATGATTAGAAGAAGCAAACTCATTAGACCAAATCTCTTTTTCATTCTTGTTTTCTATTTTAATTAAATTGCTCCAATGTTCACCTTCATGCAGCTGAACTGGATCTCAGTTCTTATGACAGTGATTGTATCTCAATAGCCTAATTGCTTGAGTCAAAGCAGTCACAAATGTCAATAAGTCCTTTCACTACAACACTGTCATCAGCTATTCTCGACTTTACAGAACCTGTCAGATTTTCCTTCTGGCACATCAGCAAAACAGGAGAGGTGAGTTCTTCAGCAAAGCAGTGATTTCAAAAGTTAACGCCTCATTTTGTTAAAATAAATCAAGCCAGTATTTATCTCCTAAGATTTTATGTGACAGCAAGAGATCTCCTTTAGACTTCTGAAAGCAACCAATCTAAGTACAATACTGAAGGTACAAAAAAATGATGAAGCTTATTGATGGAATCAGTAAAGTCTACCCTTCTATCACAAGCCTGTTTGTATGTTAGATTCCTTCCTAAACACCCTGGCGTGTCATGGACCCCTTGAGCTATAAATATGTCACACATATGTTCCCAACCCAGATCCATCTGAGCCACTTCAATTCTAGCACCTGGTCCACTTGCCCACTGTTTTCATGTGCTTCAGTGGCACTGGAGTGTGTGAGTGTCTACATCACATGCTTTAAAAACCAGGTTCCCCACGCGAGCAGCAGTATCTTGCCACAATTTAGCAGCCCTGATGGGTTTCTCTCTGCACTGCCAGTTGCTCTGCTTCCATTGCTGCAGCCACCCCCACAGGGCATTTGACACCACCTATGAGAATAGTGAGAAATTATTGACCATTTTCAGCCAGCTGGAAGGCTTTCACCTCTACAAACTGACCAGAGTCACCTTGTCCTTCAGCAGTTTCTGTGACTTGCCCTGTAGGACTCCACGCAGCAGCTTTTCACCCGCAATGATTTGCCACAAAATGACAGGATCTGTCTGCAAACAGAGCATATTGCTTCTCATCTTCTGGTAGTTTATTATATAGAGGGTCCTCTTCAGCCCATGTTACCTCCTCTGGTGACACTCCAGTGTTTTGATCCTCTGGTCATCCACATTTCCCAGGCACTCAGGGTGTCCAGTTTGAGTCATTGCACTCACTTACTCCACTTAGCATCAGTTGTATGATGTGTAGAGGGGACCCTTCCCTTGACCATCCAGCTGATCCCAGAGAATCAAGGTTCCAAAGGGAGCTCTGCTTCAGTACCAAGCACCTCTGAAGTGGCTCACATTCCTTCATATGCTGCTGATATTTCCTTCTCAGTTGGACTGTAATAGGCCCATATCCCCAGGTCCAAAACCTTAGAGACCAACCTAGATTATCTCCAGGGACTTTTTGCTAGATGACACAGATGGAGCCATCATGCCCATCTGAGGTATAAAGAAAATTTTTTCATCCTGTCCTGTCTGGACTGGTTCAAGTGCTACTGCACAAACTATCATCCATTTAGTTTGTGCAAAGGCTTTTTCCTGCTCAGCACCCCTTATAAAGCCTTTCTTCTTCCAGGTCATCCCATAAAGAGGGGAACTACAACCAAGAGAGACCAGACTATAACCTGAAACATGCATTCTCCAAAAACCCATGACACCTAAGAAATCTTGCATTTCTTTTTTCTTAGCTGTTGGAGACATTGCTGTTATTGATCACACCTATTGGGATATGATCGCTCCTACCTTGCCATTTTAGTCCTAAAAAAAGTTAATTTCCCTTACTAAACAAGCTGACTTCTGTTTCCAATGTTTCTTTTTGTTAGGGGCATGACTGATATAGTGTTTCATTTAGCTACAGTGACTGTTGATTTTCTTTCCCTGTCCTCTCCCTGAGGTTGCTGCATAATACCAAGCATTGTTGGGTAGATGGTGGCCAGGGCCCAGCACAGAGCAGGAAGTTGTGCTTCTTCAGAATAGCCACAGCATTTTCTCAAATATTCCATCACTTCTTCAGCATCCTGAGTTGTTTGGGAGTGAAGTTCCAGACCAGTGGAGGTAGAAGTTCTCTAGATACCTGCCTATATTCTCCCACATGCTGTGCCACCCATGACCTAGTGTAGCCTGGGTTATACTCCTAGATTGCTTGTTAACTTTAAAAAAACCCGAAGCAATATTTCTAAGAAATACCAATAGGAGCATTTTAACTACCCAAAGATGATTCAACTGAGAAGTTTTATAAGGAGGAAGAAAACATCACTCAAGACAGTAGAAAAGGGGCCATTCTGTATTCCCTACACACACACACACACAAAATTCATAGGAAGAAGTATAATTGTTCATTGACTCCATGAGATGATACCCGAAGTACAGTCATGGCTTCAGGTCAGAGCCCAAATACCACATTAAACTCAGAATTAGTGTTTCAATAACAAATCTCCCAGGCACAACACCACTAATCACTACAGAGCACAGCAAATTACAAAGCCAACACCAATCTTTAACAGGAACAGCAAATCAAAAGAGAGTGGTGCAGATCACAGAAACTAATATTGAGAACAGATTAATCAATACCATGACCCACAACTCTTAACAAATATAAATGACTTCTAATATACTGTGATCAATCTGTTAGCATCTCAAACTCTTTGAGCCCAGAAGCTGCTAAAAAGCTGTTGTGGTTTAACCCCAGCTGGCAACTAAGCAACACACAACTTGTTCACTGACCTCCAGCAGGATGGAAGGGAAGAGAACTGGAAGGATAAAAGTGAGAAAACTTGAGGATTGAGGTAAAAACAGTTTAATAATTTAAATATGATAATAGTAATAACACTAATAATAGTAATGAAAAGGAAAATTAAAAGAAAAAAAATAAAAACCAAGAGTGGCATAAAACCCAAGAAAGACAAATTGTGCAAATGAAAAGCAGTTGCTCACAACCAGTTGACCAATGTCCAGCCAGCCCCCAAGCAGAAGCCCTGGGACAACTTTCCCCCTAGTTTATATACTGAACATGATGCCATAATGTCTGGAATATCCCTTTGGATCAGTTTCAGGCAGCTATTCTGGCTGTGTCCTCTCCCAATTTCTTGTGCACCTCCAGCCTCCTCACTGGTGGTGTGGAAGAAAAGTCCTTCATTCTGTGTAAACACTGCTCAGCAGTCATGAAAACGTCCCTCTATTATCAACACTGTTTCCAGCACAAATCCGAAACACAGCCCCACACCAGCTACTGTGAAGAAAATCAACTCTTTCCCAGCCAAAACCAGCAAAACAAACACTGCACATACACAATTACAGTTGGACTCATTGATCTGAATTCACAGTGGTTTCCATCCTAAATGATTTTATGATTCTATGATGTAGAACTCAGACCAAAGACTTGTTAGTCTGGTTAGATTTTTGGGTCCCTGCTTCTTTTTGATTTTCTGTTTGTTCTAATACGTATTACATGTAAGACTTCAGCCTCAAATCTTCTCTTTCTCCATGGGAAACATTCCAATGCTCTGTTTAGTTATGGAAGAGTCAGGGATTGCTTTGTAAGATCTCCAGTCTTTACAACCACCTGACAACACCCAGCATAGTTTACAGAATGAGATAATATTACAGCACAAGGTAGCAATAATCCCTTGCAGCTCACTTGCTAAGGTTTTGAGGTTTCCAGTCTGCTGTAACCTCTTGCATTTTTTCTTCAATGTGGAAGCCAAAGTAAAAACTTGTGTTACAGGTAAAAACAAATACAAGACACATAATCTTATTCAGTCATATCTGTGCAACATACTTTTCCTCCACTACATAAACATCTACCCAGTTCAAAGTTAAAAACCCTAATTTGGGTTTTATACTCTAAGGAGTTAACTTAACCTGGATCCAAGCCCTGAAAATTATCTTCCAATATTATAAATAATGACAATAAAAAAAAGTTTGCTGTTTAATATTCTCAGGAAAATCAATATCCACAAATTTGTTGGATGCATTAGACATATGTTCATAAAGAATGCAACACCATAAATCACTTTTCGCAAGGTTTGTTGATTGCTACTGTCAAAATGTAATGAGTTAGAGACACAATGACAAATATTAAACGATCCTTTAAAAAATTACTCATAACCCAAAGAATATTAAGAGTGGAGCAAATAAGAAAGAAAATAAGAAAGTATGGTTTATTTTATGTTTGGTGGGTTTTTTTTCATTTACAAACTCCTCTGTGCTTTGTCTTTTACCAGTACAGCTGGAATTAACAAAGCACTAGTGGTGACAAGTTCACTAAGGGTAGATACCCATTCAGACTCCAGCAACAAAATTAGTGTTAAGATTAAAATCACTTGAACCTCAGCTGGGAACTTTCACTCTAGATCAATAACTTCAAATACATGGACCACAGAGTCACAGGTGAAAACAGAGTGTAACTAAGGGACCCAAAGAAAGTCACTTGGGAAAAAAAGTCAACAACTTACTTCAGTTTTTGACTCACATTCTGCTTATGGGACCGATCCACACTAGAGATTTTGTGCAGGTCACTAGGTCCAAGAAGGATGAGAAACAATAGTCTAGATTACACCTTCCATAAACTGGTCATTTCAAGGGTATTTAGATGGAGGAATAAATCTACTAGAGGAAAAAAAAAAACAACAATCAAAAATACCAGGTTGTGCCAGAGGATTTTTAGGGCAGAACTGAACGAGGTCCAGAATAAATGTCAGGTGCCAGTAGGCTGCTCCTATGAGATATAAAGCCTTTGAGCTATTACACAGGATTAAATGTGAACACAGCTGTGCAAATTTAGGTCAGACCATTCGGAAAAAAAGAACGAAGAGCAACCTCGATTTGTCCTCTGTTAGCACGTGCCTGTCAGGAAACCAGTGCTGAGTTCAGCTCAGCACAAATCACTATCTGCTTACACTACTTAATAATAACCTGCCGTTGGTATTGTGCAAAGAAAGGAAGCAGCAGGGGAAATTCAGGCAGAAGAGGAGGGACAGAAAAACAGAAGGAGAAAGGGGATAATACAAACTTTCTCCTGGACTAGCTTCCCACTGCTACATAATCCTCTCTTCTTCACGCCTTCCCTACCCCTTCCTTCCTGACTTATATTCCTTTTTTATGACCTTCAAAAGAAAATGACATTTTAAAATTTTATGCACAACTGAGAGCTAAAACTTCAGACTCCTCAGAACACCATCATCTTCAATCTTCAGCAGTTTTTGTGTCTTATTCCCACTGTTCACCTGATTTTTTTTTTTTTCAGATATTCTTGTTGTCAGTTTTAGAAACACAAAATGCATCAAAAAGCAGCAAGTTATTTGAAGCCTATTTGGGACACTCAAACAGAATTAACCATTATTCTCACATTTGTCTGTGCTCCCCTCCCAGTAAAGGGAAATATATTCTTCTGAGTCTGGACTTTTTCTTTGTCTCATGCAGGAAATTAGAGCTCTTTGTTATTTTATATATATTATTATTATTATTATTATTATTATTTATAATATATTATTTTCAGGTACTCACAGAAGAGCCCCACAATTTATTTTTCTAATTATTTTTTTAAAGTTGTACTCCAGTTCACACCTGACTTGACCTGACACATACCTGACACTCAAAACTGCATGGACCTAGGTCTATACTAAGTCCTTGGGAGTCTATTGGGATGTTTGGCCACCTTCAAATCTTTAATAATAGCTAAAGGTCAACTCTGTCTGTCTTCTGAACAGGTCACATCTGACAGCAAACTGACCAAGATACTCCTTGTAAAGAGTCCAGCATCAGGTTCTGTAGGGTTGGAAAGGACATGTAAGAAGATGAATGAGATGCATCCTCTGGTAAGAGATGTGGTTACCTGATGTAAGAATAAGGGAGCTCTCTGCTTTTGAGCACAAACTGTCATCTCAATAGAGACATCACCAAAGAAACCAAATAGGAAACAGAGGGACTTGAATATCAGCATGATGCTACTAACCAGTCACAGCTAATGAACTAGTGACAGTTATGACAGTGAAAACCTATTGGATTACATGGGGCTTTTTTTGGCACTGTTCTGACTGCATTTCCATTTCTGATCTTGAAAAAATTAATGGTACTGTCTAACTGTCCTGTAAACTCAACTGTTGTTGTCAGATTTTTAATGTTATTTTGCATTTTACCCGATCAAATTTACTGCAGAGAATCCCTTGGACAAGTTACAGTCTCCTTCAGATGTTCTGAGGACATTTGAAATAAGAACATACTTTACATTAATTGCACTTATTATCCTTGTTTGTGAAAGATTTAAAGCACAGACACTTGCCCATAAGATTAATCTCACCAACTAGAAATGTCTTCATATGTATGAGGTGTTTAGAGTTGCATTATATCAGTAGGGATATAGAAAATACCCTCAACAGGATTCATGTGACCATTGATACCTACTTCTGTGCTGGCTTCCAAGGCAGCTGAAGGTAACTTGCTGAGGTGCAGACATATGAGCCAAGTCCACATCTAGTGAGAATGTCATTCACAGCAAAATTGCACATATAACCAGGATTTTGAATGTGTCTGCAGAATCATGCATGGAAAGGCTGAGAGAGGCAGAATATGTGTGCCAAAATAGATACATTTATGCCTTGTGTTGGACCTGATGAGATGATCTTGGAGGTCTTTCCTAACTTTAATGATTCTATGATTCTTAGATGTGTTCAAAAAGGAAAAAGGAAAAAGGAAAAAGGAAAAAGGAAAAAGGAAAAAGGAAAAAGGAAAAAGGAAAAAGGAAAAAGGAAAAAAAGAAGCAAATTCTAAAAACCTAATGATACATTTTGCCTTTCTTTGCCCAAAAATATTCTGCCTTTTATCCAGCTGGAATCAAATCAGAATATCACTGGATGGAAAGGTGCTCAGCACTTAGAAGATAGAAAATGTCAAAGATAAGGTCTCCATTCTATCCTTCCTAATGCACATAGATCACATCATGATCAGACACTGACCTACAAAACCACTTCTGCCTCTTGCAGTATTCAGGACACACGAGTTCTGAGAATTAAGCAGGACAATACAGAACAGTCTTTTCTGCTCTTTAGTTTTCAAAAGACATGTAATAAGGGAGCTGAGGGATCCCAGGAAAAGAGAGGAGTCTGCTGATTCAAGAAAATATGTGCATATTTAACAAGTTAGGTTCTCTGATAGAAAGATCACATGATACAAGTTTTGACCAGATTAAAGGCTCTTAATGCAGCCCTTTCTATTTAATAAAATTCTCTGAAGTTGCTGGAAAGGAAACATTGTCAGCAGCTGTGTTAAGGTTTCATGTGGAGTCAGTGAAGCTATTGATGCTTGTAAGGAGCTGTTGAATTGAGTGTTTGCAGTGTTGGACCAAAAGAGAACAGCACAAGAAGTGTCATACCCTCACACACTGAGTCAGACAAGAGCTCAGAGCACTAGAACCTTGAACAGCAGTTTTGGTTCAATTATTATCACCAAAAAAGCTTAAAGGCTGGGACAGGGTGAGAAGATGCCCCAAACCTAGTAGTGTTCATGACCAGGTTGGATGGGGCTTTGAGCAATCTGCCCTAAATGTGAGATGTCCCTGCCCATGGCAAGGCTTTAGAACTAGATGACTTTAAGGTCCCTTCCAATGCAAACCATTCTATAATTCTAGGAAGGATGTTGGTGAGAGAACTTGACAGAGAGAGATAGTCGGAGCAGCAGCAGCAGAACCAGGGTCTTGGTACTACTGGAAGAGGGAATATTTGCAATACTGAAATTAATACAATATGGTTTTATTTTCAGGCTCACAAAAAAATTTAAAATATTTTTTTCATGCCATCCTTAGTTGGTGATGCACACAAACTTGGAAACAGATGTATTACAAGGGGCACTGACTTCTTTAGTAAGTATAGAAGCTGCAGACCATTTTCCATCATGATGACTCTTTGGACAGGCAGTAACTATTAAACTGGAATGAGATAAGGGAGGAACAGGTGCTTGTTTAGAGCAGTCTGAATTAAATATAGGCAATAAAATATGCAGAGCCATAATCACCATGTTGACTTGTTTTAAGTACTTGGGGCCATGTTGTTATAAATAACTGCATCAGGTTTTCGTATAGAGCAAGAGCTAAATTAAGTGGTTTGCAAACAGAGGAAAAGTCTGGCTTATTTGTCATGGCATTGCTTGATCTGTGACTAAAAAGAACTGCACAAACTGCGCCACTGTGAGACATGAAGGCAACACAACAGGGCCTGAGGTACAGCTGCTGAACACAACAAGGCTAGCAGAGTCTATCAAAACAACAGGAAAAGCATTTCTCTCTCAAATTCAGGGCAGCATCTTGGCAAACTCCCCCAGAGGGTTTTGCACAGCTAGAAAATTTGCCTCACAGAAGGTCTGTAATTTTTCCTAAAGGCCTTGGCTCTTTTTCCAGCCTCAGAACAGCTGTCCTTTGAGCTTTGCCTGTCATGCTACAGGCACACTCCTTGATCATCTCATGGAGCTAAGGTCCCTTCTCAAATGAGAAAAGGCTTGCAGGAGAGATGGTGAGCTCCTGAGGTTCAGTTGGACAAGCAGATGGATTTCCCTTTAGAGTACTTAGGGCACTGGCAACCCATTAATGACAGAAAAGTCCTGATCTTCCACATCATTTAAGTGTTGGCTTTGGTGCTGTCCTTTACACAAGTGCTTAAGTGGTTGTCTTTAACACAAAACCACTTAACACACTTGAGTTGCAAAACAAACAGTGCCTGAAGAGAAAGGAGAGATGCTAACAAGATAAAGATATGCAGCTTGGGGCTTTTCCTCTTTACTTATCCCAAATACTTCCAGCCAAGCAAACCTGGGTACTGCAGACAGGGAGCCTTCCAGAAAGTCAGACACTGAGGCACCAGTGCCACCATCCTGCCATGTCACCTCCATGTCCCTTGAAGTTCTGCTTTCCTAGCAGTGACTGATCAAATTGGATGTCTGTGGCAGCCTGCAGATGGACATAAACCAGCAAGGAACTGCAGTTTTCCAATACAGATAGCAGTTTGATGCTAACAGCACTGTGTGCACAGCAAGAAAACACTCTTTTTCTGCAGTTGTTTTGGAACTTGTAATGAGCTGTATACTGCCACAATCTATACTGGCACCAGGGCTCAAACAGGCTGGTTTGAACCTGGTTTAAGGCAAGCAGGGTACCCATATCCTAAAGTTATAGAGACCACTATTTAAAAATAGCCTTCAGTTTGTAAGGTTGAAGCAGTTGGCAGCAGGCGATGTTTCCTGCCAAAATCAGGCGGAACTTTGTTACTAGCAGCTCTACCCCCAGAGGACTGTTAACCCATGCTGAGGCAGAGAAACTGCCCCCTTTCCAATGGGGCCACGATGCTTTCTAATGGGGGTGAACTGCACTCAGGGCTGGCTCCTCCCAGAGAACAGAGATGATATTCTGCCACTGACAGACCAATTTCTGAAATTTTATAAGTGGTGTCATAGAATATTGAATCATAAAATATAGAATGGTTTGAATCGGAAGGAGCCTTAAAGATCGTCTAGTTCTAACTTCCTGCTGTGTTCTCCCTCATGGTTTTAAGTGGGGTTAATAATGGAGCAATGGAAGCTAATAATAGTTAATAATAAGCAATGGAAGGAATTTGTTTTGGGATTGAAATGGTCCTTGGGGCCTGTTGTGGGAATTGAATACCTTTACAACTATTGGAAAGGCTGGCTATGTACAAACTTCCTCCTTCTGACACTAAGTGAAAAACACAATCACAGAGTCACAGAATGGTTTGGATTGGAAGGGATCTTAGAGATCATCTTGTTCCAACCCACCTCCCATGGGCAGGGACAACTTCCACTAGACCAGGCTGCTCAAAGCCCATCTGACTCGACCTTGCACATTTCTAGGGATGGGACAGCCACAACTTCTCTGGGCAACCTGTTCTAAAGTGCCTTCTAAACAAAGTGTTGAAGGCTTCATCAATATTTTCTTGGTCTAGTTAAGTGCCCAAGCTTTCTCCTAACTCCTCTTTCACAGACAAGACTATGCATAGGACAGTCCTCTTAGAAGATGCCAATAGCAAAGCTGGAAGCTGGGACAGCCACAACTTTAACCTCACGATCAGTCTAAAACCTGAGGCAGAGAGGTGTGACATCAAAGGCTTTATAATCTTTTCATTACAACATCACCACCATTACAAAATATAAAAATTATGGCCAGCACTTCCAGTAACAATCATTAGAGAATGAAGGCAATGCAGAAACATTAATAACAAAACCGGACTTGGTTCCTCTCTACTCAGCATCCCACCTCTAGCAAGTCACAGGAGAAAGTTAGGGAAGTCTGTATTTGGTAGAAGAAATTTCATATGGACATTCATATGAGAAAGTCCATTGAGTACAGAAATTTTGGGACTTTGTGAGGACAAGGCTGTACAGTCATCACATCTTCATGACACTGCAGTGAAGCTCTCCCTCAGATCCACTTGAATGTCCTTAATTTTGTTGTCAGACTTTTATTCCTGAACAATCAAAATAAAGAAGGGGTAAGTTCATTACCTGTTTTGTTGTTGTTGTGGTTTGTTTTCTGTGGGTTTTTTTTAACCTCCTTTGTCAAAGTTCTATTTACACAGGACACTCTCTGCCTTATTAGAGAATACTTAGGAAAACTAAGGGACATTTAATTGTTGTTCTTGTGTCATTGCCACAAGCAGTATTGAGTGTGCTTTGGGTACTGGGCTATTTACAAGGTAGCAGTGATGACTGCTTTTTCTAGTTTGCCACAGCTTAAAGCTGGTTATCTTAGAGCCCTATTTAATTTGTTTTAGGTAATGCAGACACACAATTTCCATCAGCAGCCAGAACCAGGCTGTAAACACACCAAATATTGCAATTTTGTAAAAACTCCAACACTTCCCATATAAATATTTATACTAATTCTGTAATGTGGGAAAAGATTTTAGGAAACCATCACATGAGAATTCTTCCCAAGGCAAGATATTGCAAATTTGAAATTAGTGGAATAATTGTCCCAGCTACACATCTTTCCCACCCTAAAATCCTGCTTTGTCATTTCAGGAATGGCAGAAAGTTTACCACCATACTTTTTCATGTCTTTAGAACATTAGATATGCATCCAAAATACACTGTATGAAAATACTACAAGGTATCCGTTGGTCCAGCTGGATATTTTCAGAAAGATTTTTAAAAAAATCAGGTGGAAAGATGCAACTCCGCCTGAAAAACATGAAATGAAGATGTTTTCTGCTGGACCTTTCTATATTGTGGGGGATAATCTCAGCAAAATGAAGTAGTGCACCCAACACCATGTACTCCCTGTGACAAATTTGCAGCCAGCAAAGGTGTCATTTTGATAATTTTGCTCCCGTTTTACTAATACAGTGTAAATCCAGGAACAAGAATATTTTGAGGGAAATATATATCACAATGATATCTTGTACAACGCTGTGACTACATAATCTCACACCAAATCACTGAGTTAAAAAACAAAACAAACCAGCTTCAGGTGCCTGGCCAGGAATTCAGTTCAAGAATAAAACACCTCAGTCAGAAGTAGAGAGGTTATCTATGAGCAGAGGAAATTTCATCACACAAGCTGAAACTGGGACAGCATTTTGGGTGAAACACTTGTTCAAAGCAGGAATCTTCTGCAAACAAGGATGACATGCAGCCAAAATTTTTAGTTTCATCCCAGCCTGTAAACAATACTATTCAGATATCCACGGGCACATCAGAACTTATCAGATCATTGGTTTCTTACCAGCTTGAAATAAAGTGTTATTTTGAAAATTAATGGCAGTATTTCCTAATTAATTGAATTATCTGTGGAGGACTATGTTCCAAATCCTAACTTGGTAAATTTTTGAGCTCCTTGTATTTGCATACCTTACAGGAACATCCATTTAAGAATGGAGACTCAGCTTAGGAGAGACACTTACAGCTTTTAGAGTATGATGTAACATGAATGCCAGGCCTAGATGAAGAGTCTATATTAAAACAAACAGAGGGCTTTCCCTCCATCTCCAAACAAGGCAGTGAGATATGTGTGAACTGAAGTCAAGTGACTGTAGTTAACCAGAAAGATGCAACAAAAATAGCTACATTAACATCCAAATAAAAGTGCCTCTAGTATGAACATCCCTGTTCAGAACAGGCATATTTAGCACAAGTATCTGCTCTGTTCCTGTGGGTTTTTCATAGCCTAATTCTTGGTAACAGAATAATCATTCCTGGTGTCCCACAATCAAACCATCAACCTTCATCGATTTGGGTTTTTTGTATTAGAAATACAATCAATGTGTAGAACACCAGGAGAACTTTCGGTGCACTCAGTGCTATGTGCAGCTTCACAAAAGCCAGGAAATGTCTCGGATTTCTTATGACCTCATTTTACCTCTGTTGTAGTCAACTTAAATTTCTGTATGGCTTTTGTCAGAGGCATAATTTTAATTCCAGAACTAACAGTAGAAGTCATGACGGGCCTGCAGGGCTGAAACCAGCTTCATGTTTGCATCTCACTTTGAATTTTAGACACTGTCTTGTTGTGCACACAAACATTTCAGATTTGATCTGAAAACCAACACGACACAATGAACAGAGGGTCTCCGGGGTCCTTTTATCACATTTTTAGAAGCAGTGGCATTTTGCCTCTCATTTTGCCACCTGAGAATGTTTATATCTATGTAAGATACTTTGGGAAAAGGGTAATTTTGGACATCTTGCAGATTCAAATACCAGAATGTCAAACCACTACTATTTTCACCCATGACACTGAGTTTGAAATTACTAAAGCTGTATTTTCAGCAGAAATTAGACACCTAGGGAGAAATTCCAATGCTTAAACATAGAGATCTCGTGCCTTTTACACCCCCTGAGGTATAAAATTAGACAACGGTTCCCAACTGTCAGTTTACCCACGATGTAGGAAAGTCCTGTTTTCTTTGGAAGCAGCAGCTAAAATTTCAGATGAGGCATCTTAAAGCCTCTCAAATGACAACACACATTTATGGTTAGGCAACTGACTGTTTCCTCTAAAGTCTGAAAACAAATAAAGCCTAGAGAGTGATTGAACTTAACCTGAAACAGTCACACAGATGAACTAATTCAGCCTCTACTGACTTCAACTCTTTTAGACATAATGGAAGGTTAAACACTTGGATGTCTACACACAATCTGTGCCCTAAAAACTAAATGGAGGTGTCTCAATATGGGAATGCATCCCATTCTCAAACTCAAATCCATCTTATCTATTTTAGGTACATACATTGTCTATCTCTACATATGGGCTGCTTGTCTAGGAAAGAGAAAAAAAAAAAGTAGGCACCTTTAGAAAGAGATTCCTCTGACCCAGTTCTTTAAATGCATTTTAAACTGTAATGAAACACCCCCTTTCTTTCCACTGATTACCAGGAGAATCTGTGCTTACTCTGATGTAGCTCCTTAAAGACAAATGAGAAATCCCACTTCTGGAAAAGTGGATATTGATCAAGAACTAGATACCTCTCAGAAATACAACAAAACATCAGCACAAATCTTCAGACACCTGAGATGTGTTTGAAACTCTAGATTTTGAATTCCTAGATTTCACTGCTCTCCAAAACAATTGCCTTGAAGGAAACAGAATTTCAAATTATATAATCAGAAAAAAAAATATTGCTAAGCATCTAAACACAACTTTGGTCTACAGACTTTATACCTCAAACAGAAAAATAAATCACAATATTTAAAAATGGATCTAAAACTTATATGTAGGGACTTCATGTATTAACATCGCACCAATCACACTTGCTAGTTTTAAATGGAATTTTTATCTTATTTATATTTTCCTAATTTCTAAGGACTCAATGGAAAAGAAAGGTAAAATTAAATATCAAAAAAGAACCTATATTCAACAGGAGTTACAGTATGAAAAAAAAAGTCCTGTCCACTTACAGGTAGAAGTTCCATTGCCCTTCACCTAACTTCCAAAACAGAGAATTGCATTTTTTGGCTTATAAATTTTCCACTGCTGTATAACTTGTTTCAAACCAATTTCCAGTTTTGATGCTATAAAATAACTACTTTCTTCAGCTGATAGAAAGTAATGAGATAGATGTATACTGGAGAGGACTCTGATGCTCCCCTGGGTTAAAGAAATACTGTTGAAACAAAGTAAGAAAGCAGCAAGTCACATCTTCCCCAGGAGTGTCTGTCATTCTGGGCAAGAAAATATGGAGGCTTATTTTCTCCCACTCGTGTTATCATCATCAACATCAGTTTTCAGTGGCTCACAAGATCCCTCTTACAGAAAAAAAAAAATCTGAAAAAATAAGTGCCTTGTCAAGGGGAAAGCCTCTACAAATCTTTGCAGCTTTAACCACAATTGTGAACTTGATGTATTGAATAAACACTCATCCTGGATTTCTGATTTCATCCTCCTATTAGCAGCCAGACATCCATGAAATGTAATTCTCGCACAGCGCTGAAAACGAGGGAAACAGACGGAACAGACACAACTATGGCAGGCACATGATTTCATCAGGCCATAAATAGCAAGTTGTGAAATGTTCTGTTCTCCTGCATTTGAATAAATATCACTATGAAACAGATGAAGACAGGAGACCCAAGTATTTACAGTTCTGTCACAATGAAAATGCAGTCGCGTTTTCATCCTGAGAGCAGAGACAGAGGGTGGCAGAGCATTTCCTGAGTCTGTGTTTCATCTTTTATAACAGCTGAGCAACACAAGCTGCTAGGTAAGAAAAAATCAAATGTGGGCCAGGATAGACATTTCACCTGGTCTAGAATCTCACTCTGACCCTGCAAAGGATAGTCAGTGTTGGGTGGGTCAGACTCCTGTTTGCAGAACCCAACTCCCGTAGGATGAACATGTTTTAGGCTGCTCCAGCACTCTTTACTTTGTGTTTATATGCAGAAACATGCCATCTGTGTGTCTTCTGAGATAAAATTTTGGCAGCAAAGACAACATCACACACTGAGTAATGGCCCAGTGATTCCTGGAATATACTGACTGCAGTGAAAGTAAGGATGTTGGGTAAAATTCTGGTTATGCTGGCATTAACAGAACAGCTTTGTGAGCGTTAAACAACTATTTGAGGATATCAGAAAAATGAGGAAGAGAAGCAACTGTATGTCTTCACCTGTGGCATCTGAGGTGATTGCTAAGGCTATCAATACTATACACACTAGAAAGGGCAGAAGACAATTATTATTTTCATGATCTAGATTTTCACAGAAATTTGCTGTTTGACATCTGAAACATGAAGTGAACTTCAATATCATACCTGTAAAATTTAAAAGCAGCTTCAGTTTTGTAGAAAAAAAAAATCTTTGCAGGCCAAACAACTCATTTAACATTGTACACCCTTAGTAGAATATAGACTTTCACATTAACCCCTCTTTTCAGTTGACTCTCCTTTAGATAGAACAACTTGTGTGGAAAATGCAATTTTTTGTTTGTTTGTTTGTTTTTCAGGATAGAAAGCTTGTTTCTGCTTGCATGGTCAAAGTTAGGATATAATAAGACATAAGATGTGATTCTACTGAAACCTACTCACTGCACATAATCTTATTTCATGCCCATGCTAAGCCAGGGAAAAAATGTCTGTGTCTGTAGAAATAAAAAATAACTTCAATTCTGCATTTCATTTATGAAACTTTCCAAATTTGGCCATCAATAAAACTTTCTCCAGAAGATGTTCCCCCTCTCATCCAAAGGAGAAAAATGGCTATTTTCAAATTTTTTTGCCTATGACTACATGTCACTATTGAGATCAGGAGATACAAATGACTCTGAAAATTATGAAAAGCGTTCTCACGAATCTGTCAAGCTGAATTGGTTTGTGGGCTGATACTGTACAAAGAACATTAATTATCAAACAGCGTGGAATCTGAACAACATGCTATCTAGAATATCTCTTATCAGTCAGATGTTCAGCCAATGAATATTGGGGCAGTTTGACTGAGATCAAGGGGGGTTGTACCTACTTATACCATTGGAGGATGTTTCCCACTATATGTTTAAAATATCTTGTCCTTTTCTGTTCTTGTATAATAAGCCATTATTTCTGCAGCCAAGGCTTCTGAAAAACATGATTTCTGTGTCAGAGGGATAAAAATATTCCTGACACACACAGATTTAATTTAGAAAAGCATCAGAAGATTCACAGTTTGAGCTGGAATTTATTATTGATCCTTTCAGCTCGATGCCAATTTGAAAGTGTGCTCTGAAACAAACACTACACTTTCCTTAGTCAAATCCTTTCAGCAGCATTAAGAAAAGCATTAAAACAATTGTAAAATTAACCACTGTTTTTTTAAAGTATTTTATGGATCCTTCATAAGACATGTAGATAAAAAAACAGACAGGAATTTGTTTTAGACAAGAATAGCAAAACTTGCATTTTCTTATTTTTGTATTTGTCCAATACAATCATAATTTGTGTCTTCATAATAGCAGACTGAGACTGGAGATCCAATTTAATAAGGCCTACAGAGACTGAGTAACAATGTGTAATTAACTCTTGGAACTTGACAGAATGCTGTTTTTAATTTGAAGCAAACCCTTGTGAAGAAAAATCAACATGATTCAACTTTTCTTCCATTCAGATTGGTGTGCCCATAGAAACTTCTACAGAAAAAACTAAACTTCAGTTTTTTGCTTTTTTTTTTTGGTAATAAAAAAATTCCTAAATTCATCAAATATTTAAAATCCAGAAGCCCAAAATATCTCAGGTATTTCTGGCCCTTCTCTGCCAAAATTAAGGTCAAGAAGGATTCTACTTGCTCACTTTCTTCCACTCCATCCTGTGTCTTACCTGAGCTTTTACCATCAGAGCTCTCTTGGTACCTGACATTCTGGATAAGGTTCCACTGACATAATTTTGGCTGGGCTGAGCACCTATGTTACATTTCTTTGATGATTCCATAAGTCCAGACAGCATCTTCTGGGCATACTTAAAGCATATGGAAAAGAGCAAACTACACCCCCAAATACACTGTCCAGGAGTGCTTTCACCCCAAACCCAAAATGCTCATTGCAAAGGCCAGAAAGGGAGAGGATTTGGGGACTGCAGAAACTACCCTAAGGATCAGAATGAAGATACATGGCTTAAACACAGTCAACACTCCTTTGCTACTATATGTTCCCAACTTATGCCTTGCCTAGCAAGTCCTAAATTTAAATTCATTCTTTTGGCTTTGACAATTCAGCAGTCCTTGTCTGTCACTCTCAGCCCTCAAACCTGCTAGAGCACAAGCTGCAGGAGATATGTGTGATGTGAGTTTCCAACACGTTTCTTTGGTGAGAGATCCCTTTCATCAATATCTCATCTAATAAACTGAACTCTGAAGTGACCCAGAGATACCTCCCACCCTTATTCTCCTTGGCTGGTAGGGCAAAAAACTTCCCATAGAGGGACAGAGGAGACACGAGCATGACTGTGTCTTTAACCTTCAGAAATCTCACTACAGTCATTCATCTGTCAGGGATTTCATCACCTGAAACTCCATCCCTTTAGAAACCAACAAAAATCCTTACTGGTGCTCTTTATTTCTAAACTTTCTGAAACGTGGGTATTTTAAAAGAAAAAACACACATGTGGAGAGAGTAGGACTTTCCTGGGGAGCACTAATTTTGGCAGCAGGCACAGTTAGCAAGCAGCAGCTGCAAGTTCCAGCCTTTGTACACCTCATTTATGACACAGACTTTCTCTGGAATAAGCCTTTTAGTGATGTTACAGCTGTTAAGGTTGTAATTCTACAGAACCAGCACATCACAGACTCCCTCTGAAATCACCAGCCATTTCGGAGGTATAAAAGAGCACATTGGATTTCAGTGGGAATTCAGTATACCAGAAAGCTGATGAGGATCCCTGCTTTTTAACGAGTATGTTTTCAAAGAAACTGCTTTTACAAGGCTGGTTTGTGAAGTGCTGGCTAAGCAGCCAGGTGCTGGAGTTGGTTCCAGATATAGCAGGTCATAAAAATGACAACCACTGTATAAAAATAAGATGGGGAGAGTATAAATTCTGAAGAGGAGTAAAAGTATTTTCCACACTTCAGATAATTTTGAGTCTTGGCTAAAATGACTCTGGAATGTGTCAGTAGTAACTGACCATGTGTGGTCTCTCACAAGCAAACTTATGAATGTTCATGCATAAAAACTCTCACAGAAACACAGAATCCTAGAATATCCCAAGTTGGAAGGGGCCCACAAGGTTCATCAAGTCCAACTCCTGGCCCTACACAGGATAACCCAAAGAATCACACCATGTGGCTGAGAGGATTGTCCAAATGCTTCTTAAGCTCTGTCAGTCTTAGTGCTGTGACCACTCCCTGGGGAGCCTTTTTCAGTGCCCAACCACCCTCTGGGCAAAGAACCTTTTCCTAAATCCAAATTAAACCTCCCCTGACACAAATTCAGACCATTCCCTCAGGTCCTCTCGCTGGTCACCAGAAAAAAGAGATCACTTTCCATCATGAGGAAGCTGCAGATTGCAATGAGATCTTCAGCCTCCCTTTCTCCAGGTTGAACAACTCAAGTGACCTCAAACATTTCTAATTTTCTTCCCCTTTAAACCTCTTGTATAAGACACTGTGTTTCACTACTATTCCTAATAGTAAGGAAAATATATCAGTGCTGAAACTTAGTGGTTCTACAAAACCCATCACATGGGAACTTTGGCAGTGCTTCATCTCCGTGTTCCCCTGGGACATAAACTTACATTATCATCCTTATTCTATAACTATGTGTAGGTAGTGAAATGTTTGCTAAGAGCAGATCAGGAGAAAAGTGCTGAACAGAGAATGCCACAAGCACATTCATAAATGATAAAAGTAAAGGTCCCTCTAGGCCTGCAACATACTTTTAGAGACAAAGAGAGTCAGAAAAAGATCCTTCGGGCCTGCTGCAGTAACGCCCTTGCTCCCAGGGAGTACCTCTCCAAGCTGGTTTGGGTTGAAAGGAGCCTTAAAGATCATCTCCTTCCAATCCACCTGATAGAGGCAGGGACACGTTCAAGTAGACCAGTTGCTCCAAGCCCCATCCAACCTGTCCTTGAACACTTCCAAGGATGGGGCATCCACAACTTCTCTGGGCAACCTGTTCCAGGGCCTCACTCCCCTCACAGTAAAGAACTTCTTCCTAATATTCGTTCTAAATCTACTCTCCTAGTGTTTCCTACCTCTGCCTTTTAGTTTGCTCAGTAGTGAGCTGCTTGTGTGAATTTTTCTCTGTCTTTCCCGTGTCTTGTGCTCTATGCAACTACCTTAGAGCGATAGTTTTGTTAACTACTGAGAATTTTGAGGATTTTCTTCCTTGAGGATTTCTCCTCAACTGACACAGAAATTCTGCTTCTACAGAAAAGTTCATCTGGGCTTGACTTGACTTTTACTGAAATCAAGGACAGTTTGAGCATTTAAACACACTTTGTGTTTTGGTGGAGAGCATGTCAAATCAAGTGTCAGCAGAAGGGAAAATCCTCTCTTATTCCATAAGGAAGATGACAGAGAAGCCAATATACAGCTGGGATGTTCCTACCAGACAGAGGATGATACTACAGCGATAACAGCAACAATAACAAAGTACAATAATCTTTTAGAATCTAAAGGTAAGTACCTTTCTAAGAGCCATTTGGTGGATTATCCTAAAATCCCCACTATCAGCATGTAGGTCAGTTAATCCAGGGTTGGGGAAAGTCCCCAGGCAAAAAAAGAAAAATAACAAGTACCAAAACAAAGAGAAAGAAAAGGAGGAGAGTAGCAGAGAGCTGTAGAGACACAGCTGTGGGTCCATAAGCACACGCAGGGACATGAATCTCCTCTCTGCTCACAGAGGAAAAATAGCTTCACCTCTCACCTTATTTGAACCAACAAAAGCAAATCTGATCTCAGAAGCATTCTGCAGTAGGAGCATAAAGGGGATAATTGAAAGTTTATTACTTAATGCTTGGCAAAGCTATTTCCCATGACAATTTGATAAATACCTTGACTTTTCTGCCCGTCATAACCTCAGACATTTATTGCCTCATTTGCTATAACAAACGTTCACTTATCTTCTGACAACCCAACCTATGTTTAACAGACCATGCAGGGGGAATGTTGCCACCTAGAAAAAAGCCCAGATGAGACTGGAATTTCAGGTGGCAGTAAAGACAGCAGCTTTTTAGAGAACTGCAACGATTTTACAAAAGAAAAGCTGATCAGTTGAAGCAGAAATCTTCTGCTAAATAAAAAAAAAATTGATTGACTTTTCCAACAGAAAACAGATAATATACAAATAATCATGGGATCATGAAGGTTGGAAAAGACCTCCAAGATCATCAAGTCTGACCTTCAACCAAATACCACTATGCCCATTAAACCATATCATATCACAATCCAAATCATATCACAAAATGCCAGGTCTATCCAGGAGGACTTCCTGAGGTGGTGACTCCACAACTTCCCTGGGGATCCTGTTCCATTGTTTAACCACTCTTTTAGTGAAGAAATTTTTCCTAATATCCAACCTGAATGTCTGCTGGTGGAACATGAGGCTATTTCCCCTTGTCTTATCACTAGTTACCTAGGAGAAGAGTTAAAAAAATATATATACTTGGAAGAAGATTGCAGTGTGAAACATCAGTTCTGGTATTTTCATTGTCTACCTTTGTGCTTATGTACTTCTCACACCTGGGGAAAGATCAAAGGACCTCAAAGAAACCAATGGATTATAATTTCCTATGGAACCAGTATTAGAAGTTTATTCTTTGGTCTGCATTTCCCTGATGTTATTCTAATTAGCTGCATTTTGATGGGGGTGCCTAGAGGCTCAATTATTTCATTTCACCAGGGACGGCTGTTGTACTAATTTTTGAACATTACATTTTAAATATTTACTGAACCTGTTAAGAACCTATGAAAAGATGCCAAAGCCCTTCTTAACAACAGGAAGGATTCAACTGTTTTCTAAAAAATTCTGCCTTTTTTATCATTCAACCAAACTTCAAAATTTAAAGGGAAATATTAACCTGCCTTACTTTGTAATAGCTCTCCAATCTCAAAGAATTTGTGATGTGGGTTTTTTTCAATTTATTTTATTTATGCATTTCACCTGAATCTATTTCTGGTGAGAGAATTAATTCTTTCAGTAATATATTCTGCAGGCTGGATTAAGAGAGCAGAAAGGACAAAGCCAAAAAAAGAGGAAATGGTGAAAATGTAATTAATTTACAAATATTTGTCTCTTTTTTTGAAATTCCAGATCTCAGATACAACTGGATAAAGAAATGCTCATCATCTGGTAGACAAAAGCAAAACAGGGGGAAAAATAGATTTCTAAATTGTAAAGGAAAATTACGAACAACACAAAATTATTTAATTCTGAAGTTCAAAAACAGTTGACAAGTAACAGAAATTTTTGTTTACATTTATGCATCTACTTTGATCAAACATTTGAAATGGTGTCCAGTGAGACCATGGGATCTCCACCCATGGAGATACTCAAAGTTCACCTGGACAAGTCCCTGGTCAACCTGACCTAATTTTGAAGGTGGCTTTGCTCTAAGTAGGACATTTCTATAGGTGACTTACAGGTGACTTATAGAAGTTAACCTAAATCAATCTATGACTCCATGTCTATAAATGATAGAGTATCTTGAAAGACCTTCAGTGAAATTGCAAAGCATGGTGTACATCTCCAGGAAGGAAATCCATTTGGTCAATCCCTCCTGAAGCTCCAAATTTCTCTGGGGATTTAGAGATGCAGAGAGAGAAAGCCACAAATTCACAGACCAGATCCCAGCAAAGCAATATCAGGACATTCTTCAGAGACAAAGGCTGGATTTTGAATCAGAACCAATGGTGAATTTAGAGGTTTCCTATGGCAAACTTTCAGTGGAACAATCTTGGAGAGGTTTTTTCTTCTTAGTTTTTGAGAGGAATATTTGTTGTTGCTATTGTTTTTTTTTCAAAGGAGATGATTTTGTCATTGCTAATGTGTCTCAGTAGGTTTCAGTTTTGTTGTTTATTTTTCCCTCTCAAATGAAAATTTTGTCACAATCAACACCTTCATGTAAAATTACTACATTTTTCTGATAAAAGCAGCATTTTTCAATAGTGAAATATTTCTTGACAATTTATTTCCTCCAGCTTGATCTTGTGATATTTGTTCAGCGAATTTGTGGTGGGTTGACCTTGGCTGGACACAGGTGCACACCAAAGCCAGTCTGCCACTTCCCTTCTTAGCTGGACAGGGCAGGAAGAAAACAAGATGGAAGGACAAAGAGAGCTCACTCACCAGTTACCATCATGGGTAAAACAGAGGCAAGGTGGGAAAAATGAATTTAATTTATTACAAATTAAATCAGACTAGGATAGTGAGAAAAAATCTAAATCTTAAAACACCATCACCCCTACCCCTCCCTCCTTCCTGGGTTCAACTTTACTTCCAATTTCTCTGCCACTTTCCCCTCAGTGGCACAGGGGGATGGGGAATGGGGGTTGTGTTCAGTTCATTATACGTTGTCTCTGCTGCTCCTTCCTCCTCACAGTATGAGGAGTCCTCACACTCTTCCCCTGCTACAGCATGGAGTCCTATGGGAAATTGCCCCCCAAAACAACATTCTCTTCCCTGCTCAGTAACTATGATATCCTTGCACCATGGGCCCTAAATGAAACTGAAAATAAACTAAGAACAAAACACTTATTCAGCCTGAAGCAGTGGAGATGGAGCTATTAGATCTATGCTCAGTTACACATATGAAGGGCCAAACCTGCAATATAGTGTACAAGATTTCTAGTGACACCTCAGAACCAATCACTTTCATCTATTAAAGAATTCTCATTTTCACCATTTACATGAAAGTTTTTGCATCTTCTTACTCAGCTCTGCAGAGCCACTTCTCATGTGTTTCCCTCTCTGCTTATCTAAGTATTTCTGTTCATATACTATTTTAATATGAGCATTCCCAACCTAATTTATTGGGCTATCTTGGTTCAGAGATGAGGAATTATGTGGCTTTGGTAGGACTGAGCATTCAGCAATTGAAGTGATTCTTCATGGTGCTCTGTGTTATCCTGGTTGAAATGGGCAAATCCAAGGAGCTGCACCTGCTGCTGGAAGCTGTGGGTCCAGTACAATTTTAGTCTAACTGAGGTGTCACTCAGAGCAATCAGGATTTACACAAAAGGGAGGTTAAATCCTTGGTGTCAGAGTTCTGTCACTTTCTATGCAATAAGAAATTTCTCTACAATAATTTTCTCTGCCTCCTGAGAATTCTGCATAAATAACACAGAATCATCTTATATACAAGAAAAAGTTGATACAATCAGCCAAAATATTTAGCTTAGATGACAGTGGGCATAAGATGCAGTAAAGGAAATTATGATCAGAGGTAAGGGAAAGTATTTTTCTCTCTGGGTGATTGCACATTGGGAACTTGCCCAGAGCAGTGATGCCGTCTCCATCCCTGAGGATATGTAAAACTCAACAGGGCATATCCCTGGTATATCTTCAAAGGCATCCCTGCTTTGGGCAGGGGTTGGACCAGGTCTCCAGAGGTCCCTTCTAAATCAAATTAGTCTTTAACAATATGATGTTTTGCAGTCCTTTGCAGCTGTGACATGCTGACAGACAGCTAAATCTAGTCATGGTGCCTGACTGCAAATCTGCAATATAAGGATGATCCTCTCCCAAGAGGCATAGCTAAATCAGGGCATTTAAAACTGCACATCTGTGTTGTTACAACAGGAAGGATAAAAGGGGAAAGGTTACCACAAAGTGCCACATTTGCTGGCATATGTAGAGAAATCTCATCAACTATACAGAAACCCGTCAACTGTGGAGAAACTCATCAGCAGAGCTATTGTGGCCCTTTCTTCAGGAGCAAGAATATTTCAGGACAAAACTAAATGGATAACTCATCAGTCATAACTGTAAGAAAAAAATCTTCAAGTGTTACCCGAAGACTATCAGGTCCACCTCCTCCATGTCCTCCCCAAGGGCTCTGCAACGTCGCAATTACAACCTGAGAACAATTAGACAGGCAGGACGGGCTGTAGGTACCATCTCAGGAGGGAAGTAGATGGAAGCTCTGCAGCTCTCTGAGCTCTCATAGCAGGGCCCTGGCAAACACCTACTCAGAATTGCTCACGACTGTGAGACTCACAGCTTGTACCGACCCACCTGAATCCCTCTGTGCTTCTCAATCCTGCAAGAGAGCAAAGGGAAGAAGGAGCCCAGGATGGAGGTGAGCACTGCAGATTGGTGTTACAACAACCACAGAGGCCTTTGGCCTGGGAGATCCAGGGGTCAAGCTCTAAAGATGAAGGATTGCAGGATACCCAAGCCAAGGTACCCTTGTCATTCCTTGTTTCATAATTCCCATGTCAACCATGGTACAAAGTTAAGGGTAAGAGCAGGAGTGGGGGAGATGAGATGGAAAGACCTGATGAATTTGGTGCAAGGCAGACTGAAGAAAAAGACTGGCAGGTTTCCAAACTTAAATCCACACCCGTGGTAATACACTGCAGCAATATGTGGAGCAATTAATAGACAGGGTCAGCCCTAACTAAAAATCTTCTCCATATTATTATATCACATTCTGCATTTATATCTTTAGGCTAATTCAAAGAATATTGAGAGAAGGAGAAACCTGAAAATACTGACTAGTAGCTTTCATTTCCTTACTTGACAGAACTTTGTTTTAAACTGTAGGAAAGCATTACGTCTGGAATGAATACTAAGAGTAAATGTGTTAATTGTAAGTTTGCTGTTTTCTCCACTGCTAACATCCTGGTCTTTGCAGCAGAAAGATCAACACCTTTTTCTTCGTTTCTCCCTAAGATTTGTATTGTGAAAGAGATAAAAAAAGAGAGAGTCTAAAGAAGGATGAGTGAGAAGACTGGAAGAAGATGTACATTTCATGTCTGGGTAATACAAAGATCAACCTAAATGAAAATGTTAATGAAAATGCTGTTCCTCTTGTCACTCCATCATCCTCCACTCTAAATGCATATAGGAATAGACATAAAATATGTCTCAATGCTTTAAAAATACTGGGTGAAACTTTCTTTCTCTTCTCCAGGGCAGTTTTAATAAAAGCAAGAGCTCTCTTTCATACTAAAAAAA